>BDUI01008985.1:53685-67096 GCA_002335545.1 Apodemus speciosus
CTTCTTCTTCTTCTTCTCTTCCTTCTTCTCCTTCTCCTCCTCCTTCCTCCCCCTCCTTCTCCTCTTCCTCCTCCTTCTTTCTCTCTCTCTCTGTGTCTGTCTGTCTGTCTGTCTGTCTGTCTGTCTGTCTGTGTTTCTTTCTCTTGCTGTTCTTTGATGACTGCATGGCTATTTTTGGAAAGTAGGGCAGCATTTTTTCTCTTCATTTTTACTTTTCCAATGGTGCAGACCAGATCAGACATTCAAGTGAAAATATATAGCTATATTTTTGACTGTGATTAACTGTATTCACCAAATATTTTTCTCTTTAATAGAAACAGCTAGCACTATACTTAGAAATTCCAAAAGGCCACAACAATTTGTTTTATCCTTGTGTGCTGGCCTTTCCCATTTAACAGTTAGCCCAGCAACTCCTCACAGGTACTTGCCTCTGTTTTCTGAAGGAGGAATACTGGGACACATTCAAACTCCCACATTGACAGAGCCAGTGCTCGATCAGAGCCCCTTAGCCAGGTTTCCTGTTCATCAAAAGGTCCCCATACACATACCCATGCATCTACCCACTGGGCTGTTCGCTCACCAGGTTTCTCCAAAGAAGAAAGCAGAAGATGAGTGTCCAATGCTAGAGGTCTATTAGGGTTCAAGACCAGTGAACCCAGGGAAGGGAGAAGTAAATAAAGCATGGGAAGAGTCAGCAAAGGTGGAGTGAGCCGGGTACCTTTTCCTGCTTTCTCATGAGTATCTATTAACACTGCACCACACAGGCTGTGCAGAGCCCTGTGCTTAAATAGCTCATCCTTCCAAGGAGACTGAGGAGAGTAGCCATGGCTGGCAAATCCCTTATGTCTTCATTTGCCCCCTAGCTCCTCGTTGCCTTACCTGGCCCCTCTGGGCTGTAGAAGGAGGGAGATATCACAGACTATAGATGACTGTGAAGTCTTATATGAAGCTACCATGCTAGAAAGATTCCAAAAGACATTGGATACATCAGGGTCTGCCTAAATATCAGATGCTATAAGCACTGCAGGGAACCAAGATAGTTAAAGATGCTGGTGGCAAATGCTATGGTTAGAGCTGTAAGAAGAAACAAGAGCTGGTGCTGAGAGGCAGGTAACATGGATAAAATTCCATAGAACCATGTCTTAGAAAAGACCCACAGTCCAGAACTGAATACAAGGCTAGTGAGACTATAATTTTCAATTAATCATGTCATGAAACTTAAAAATCCATTCCAATATACAGATGAAAGTCCTCTATAGATTCGTGTAATTATGACTGACTGATTGATTGATGGATGGATTGATGGATTGACTGATTGATAATAAGGTCTCATGTAGTTTGAGGCTAACCTCAAACTTACTATATTGTTAAACATGGCTCTGAACTTCTGATCAGGCTGTTTCTACCTCTTTGGCTTCAGAAGTGCTAATAGGTGTGTACCACTTCACTCTTACCTATTCTTCATAGACTTATAAATGTTCCCAGCCAAACTAGGTTGTAAACAGCATTTCTAGAGGTCAACAGGTAAGGTCAGATAAGACTTTACACACATCAGGAGAATGTGTGTGAATATAACCTGGTTGAAAGAAGGCCCACAAGTCCCTAAAGAAGAATTCTCTCCAAGCACCTCTGTATAGTGGGGCTGTGTGACTCTGGTGTTATCATTTCTTTGCTGACAAAAGACCAGTGTCCCCATGAAGTAGCTGGAAAGCCAGAGGTTCTGCACAGATACACAGGGAGTCTTTAACACTACAAACAAATGTGAGTACTGTAACAATGATGTACTTTTACTGCAAAGATCAGGAGAAACAGAATATTAATGGCCCATGCTGCTTTCTGCCTCCTTATTTTCTCCTCCTGTAAAAGTCACCCTGGGAGAGATAGAAGGTTGATGGTTTCTGCCTGGTCCTTCCTCACTGAAGACACTGCTCTCCCAACTGTCCCTTTCCCTCCTGTGCTGACTGACTGCAGGCTGGGCTCTGCCATCTAGACCCAAGTCAGTCAGATTCTCACAAACAGCAATTGGTACAGACATATTCCTGCCAAGTGTCTCTTGTCAAAAGAACAGTACAAAAAAATCAACATTTGCAATCTGCCCAGGTATGCCAGGCCATTCTCTGATTTCAGCATCTTTATACAATCCTGCCAGCAAAACAAGACGATGAATGATGTTACTGTGTTCTCCTTCAAGGCCAAACAGAATCAGACAGAGTTAAAAGACAGTGTTTAAGTCCCCTCCCTGTTCTTTATAAACTCTTCAGTGAGAGCATTCTCACTAAACAACAAATCAAGTTTGTTGCCATGGTGTATCCTATCCTCTTTCCTTCATAAACAATGAAAACAAAGAAACAAAGAATTAGAAACAAATGGGTTGACATATAACAGAAGGATTGATGGATTGGTTGATAGTCGACGAGTCTGTATTAATATTATAACTGAGGCTCACAATATTTGTAACTTATGGTTCCCTTCTACAAACTCTCACATGTTATGAAACAAGTTAGAATTTGAACAATTAAGGATATTGAATGTTTTACAGGCAATTAGTAAATGTTAATATTTGAGTTTTAAGTGGCATACTGTACTTCTTTCTAGCTTTATTGAGGAATGTTCAATTAATAAAAATATGTGTATATTAAATGTATAATACAGTAATTTGGGGACTATGCTGTAATTTTTTTTCAATTTTACCATTGTTAGGGCAGTGAACACATAAGAACTAGACTTATTCACTGTTGCTATCTGGGATTTGCTTAAAAATGATTGGGCACAGCCAGGATACTAATAGTCAGTAATTTTGCTGGGTCTTGAGTATTTTGTATATGCTTGAAAAATCACTCAGATTGAAATCGTTTTTAAAACATCCAGAAAATCTTTATTTTAGTCACAACTTAAAATTATTTCCTAAAATATTATTTATATCTATGGTGTTTCTGTGTGTGATTCCTGCATGGCTGTATGTGTGCCAGGTGAACATATAAACACATGTGTGGAGCACATGTAATATATGCTTATGCACATGGGATCGTGTGCTTACATGTTTGTCATTTATGTGTATGTGGGTGTGTGAAGGATACATATGCCCTGTGCATACATGTGGTATTTGTGTGTATTGTGTCCTTGTAGCCGCTATATGTATACTGTTCATGGTTGTAGGCTATGTGTGCTCTATGCATATGTGTGCTGTGTATGCAAGTATGGGCTGAGCATGTGTGGATTGTGCATGTGTGTGGATGTGTACATGTATGTGTGCTGTAAATCTGTATGTAGGTATATTCTCTATGGGTATAATGTATGTTATCTACATAGGCAAGGACTCTCAGTAAGTAATCAGCAAAGGCCTTGCCTGATCACATACCATCCCACCCACCTACTCAACCAGCACTCACTGACAGCACACAGAGGACTCATCAGCCCTGGTGTGAGATCCTGTGGTCAGAATGCACATGCCTAGAGCACTGCAAGCTACCTGCTTTAGGGAAAGTGAAGCGCAGGCTCTGCGTTCCCAGTGGGTGCTCTAGGAAACCTCATAGATACAACAGCCTTTTAGAAATGATCATTACAAAGAAAGAACAGAAGGTGATGCAAGAAATAACAATCCAGACAGAGGAAATGAAGGGTAATCTCTGTGCAGTTAGGACCACCACATGTGCCATCCATTAGCCATCTGTCTTCTATCTATCTATCTATCAACTAGGAATTTGTGTTTATCACCTAGCTATCTACCTATGTATCATCTACCTATCTTGTATTTATATACCCCTCATCTATCTATGTATTTATCTACCCTGTCACTTAGCTACCTGCCTACATATCAAGCATGAACTTATCATCAGCCAGGCTATTATCTGTCTATAATCTATTATCAATCTCCTACTTATTATCCACCTATCCCCTACCTATTTTCTAACTAGGAACTCATCATCTCTACATTTATCAGCTGTCCATCATCTATTGTCTATTGATCCATCATCTATTACCTAGCTACCCACTATCTACCAATCACCTATATAATCCATCTTTTCTCTATCCTTCAATAGCCCATCAACTATTCTCCATATGTATCTATAATCTTCCATAACCTTCAGTTCAGTCAAGAATTGCAAAAGCCTTGATCAAAGCATTCTGCAAACTCAGCCATTAGTAGAGACTGCYATTTTCCACATTKCCTTGCTGTTACTTTGAGACAAATGAGCCATAAACACATGAGATCTGTATGTAACATGATAGCCGTCAAAGCTTACACAGCCACAGATTTCACTGAAGAAAATATGCTAGTCCTACATCATAGTCTATAATCTGAAATTTTATTTGTTCAAATTATAAAATGGCTCATTATGGACTTCGGTATTTGTTAACACGGAATGAAGTGGAGGTGATGTGAGATTTGTTACCCAGTGCCTCGTTCACRATGGAACGGCTAACAAGGACCATGTTTATTTGAATGACATATGAATTTTAATGTCTTCACATGCGACTGTATTGCTGTATTTTCACACTCTTAAATGTAGTCAGCTACCCAGTCTACACACAGTATGGATTTTAATAAATTCACATTTCTCAGGTTATTTTCCTTATCTTTATATTCATCTTTTTTTCATTTTTTCCTCCATTTCATCTGTTCTCTTCCTCTCCATTTTCAGTTTCTTTTTCTCTATCAAGTCTGCCCTATAAATAGAAATTCAGAGCAAGACCAGTTGTCCGTCTTCCCTCTTGTAGGTTGATATACATTCTGCCTACATATTTCGAACAATTCTCCTTCCTTTCAACACACAGTAGTGTTTTAAAAGACATGAGTAAAATAAACATAAGGTATTGTAAATGAACAAATGTGATACCCAAGTTATCAGACAGTTCACTAGCTTGCAGACTCACATTTTGAAAATATGATCAAGCCTTGTAATAGATGACAGTCACCTAATATTTTGGAATTGACAAATGACCTATTTTCTCCTCCCAAAGCTACTATTTCTCCAGAATGAATTATTAACCATGGGTTTTATTTTAAATTTGAATAAAAGTGCAGAGCAATTTAGATCGATTTAGAGGCAAGCATTTCCCTTGAGCCTGGCCATGAGACAAAGCATTGGCATTTGTCTAGCGCCATCTGCTGTTCGAATCAAGCAGACGCATGAGCCTGGTTTCCAAAATCAGAAGTTGGCCTTCCCATTAAGCTTTATTCTAGCAGGGACTGGAAAAWGCAGAACCAAACAACCACAACCATCACAACTAAACAGACAAAACAAATTAAGAAAATTTAAGCAATCAAAACACTTAAATGGAGATTAGAAACTATGGGAAACACTGTCCCATAAGAAGGTAAGCACCAACAGCCACAGGATTAAAGGTTACTGACATAYAAGCACTGCTTAATAATTTACATTAGTTTCACCTGTGAGTCAGGGTCTCACACTGAGCCCAGGGATACCTAGAACTCACTATGTATCCAGGCTTATCCTGAACTTGTGGCAATCCTCCCACCTCCCCCTGCAGACCCCCACACACCTAATGCAGATTGCCAAGTGTTGGAACTACATGTCTGAGCTTCTATAATCAGCTACTGTCTCAATAATCAAAATTTTACTTCTTTACAACTCAAAGAAATTACTTCATTGCCAAGGTCACCCTTTTATATATTTCCTTCTAAAAAAAAAAAATGTTTCCTATTATAAGGATACAAATTCAGAATTTCAGTATAAAACCTAAACATCCAGATCAGGACTCCTAGCACATTAATGGTTATAAAAAAAGTACAGTAAGTTCAGTATGACTTGAACAACAGCAAAAATGGAAAATGCAGATGGCTTATGGTCCAGTCCCCTGCTGGGTAATAACACGGATTTAACTAAATATGTAGGGCACTTTAAARAATTCAAACTTATACTCATCTGTTACTGTGATATAATGTTACCCTCCATGACAAGATAATTCATAGACTGTGATCATGCCTGCTTCAAAGAGAGTTGCATTCCTAAGCAACATAATTAATTTAGCATCCTTAAAGCTGATACAGGAGTTCATACCTCTTTAAAACATGTAATAAATTACCAGAAATAGACAAGTAAGMTGCCTTTAAAAATCTCTCTTACCTACAGATTGGGGACTTTCAATAATGTAATCTTTCAGTTTCCAATTAGATTGCTTTTTGTTAGATTCTGAACAATCATTTAAACCAATAGGTATATGTCCACACATCTTCAAATCTAGCTATATCAAGACACTCATTCATACAATATTCTTTTAAAACCTGGGCAATCAGTTGAAAGTTGGCTATTTGACAAAATGCAACAAAAATGTCTTATTTATGTCATATTTAAAGCACAGCCATGTTTGTATGGTCTCTTCTGTGGTTGAGTGGTTCTTTGATTAAAAAAACATGTGCTTATTAATTACATGTATTTATGCATATGTATGTGTGCCCATACAAGTCATATGCACTACATGTGTGCAGGGCATGTAGGTACCCTGGAACTGAAGTAACTGGGGTTGTGAGGCACCATGTGCGTGCTGGAAACTGAACCATGTCGTTGGTAAGAGCATTAGCTGCTCTTCAACATTGAAATAGATATCMCTTCAGGTCCGACTGTGATGATTTCTAAGATAACTGTGATCTCTTTATTGTGTTCTCAGCTCTGTTGACATTTGGGGGACATATTTCAATGTTATGGGAATATTCATTTAGTTTCTTGGACCGAAATGATTCCAAGTTCTGGAAGCTGAGAGCAATAAGCGACAGCAAGACTAGAAAGGTTGAGGAGGAACAGATGGACATCCATTCAAAGATGATATCGCTCTCTTCACAAATACATTAATTTTACTTTTGTAAAATCATTTATTTTATTTTTTGTATAAATGTCTTCTTTAATTGAAAATAGATATTCTTTTATACAACATATTATGAWTATGGTATCTATCTTCCTTTCCAAATTCTCCCTGATTCTTGAACTTTCCATCACCAAATACATTCCCTTTCTTTTTCTCATTAGAAACCAAACATTCATCTACACGCATTCATCTATTAAAAATAGTAATTAGTAGGAAGAGAGGGAGGAAGAAGGAAGAGAAGAAGAAATATAAAATAAAAACAAGCTAGAATAGGGCAAAACAAACAGAAARAGAGAAAGTCAGAGAGAAAGAGCCAAAGAAAAAGCATCAGAAATATCTACAGACCCTGCAACAAATATTTTTGCACAAACACAAGTCCCATAAAAAGAAAATCTGAACTCATAATATATAAACAAAAGATCTATAAGATGAGAGAAACAGAAAGAAAGACTGCCCTGAGAAAGCGAAGCATCATGACCAAACTAAAAAAGAAAAAAAAACTGTATGAGTGTATTATTACTGCCTGTGTGTATATGCATTGTGTGCATGCAGTSGTCCATGTAGTCAGGCCAGAAGAAATGCTAGATCCCCTGGAATTGGAGTTACAKATGGTAGTCAATCCTGGGTCCTCTGCAAGAGTAACCAGTTCTGGGAATGGAGAGATGGCTCAGTGGTTAAGAGCACAGAGTGCTCTTCCAGAGGTTCTGAGTTCAATTCCCAGCAATCATATGGTGGCTCACAACCATTTGTAATGGGATCTGATGCCTTNTCTTAGAAACTCTGCCTCCACCTTCTTGAAGATGGTACAAGATAGTCCTTAGGCGTATAATCGAATTCTTCTTTGGAAAGAAATTGAAAGGACGACCACACTGTCATCATTCAGAGATTTTCATTCTGTGAAGTGGTTCACCGAGGATGAAGAAAAAGATGAGGTGGTTTGGGGACCTCACACACCCCATTGATCCAACTGCAATCTTACCAGCTACAGCAAGGATATCCAAATTTACCTTGAAATTTGAGCACTCAAGTCACTTGTCTCTTCCTAGAGGAAGGACAGAACAATATGGGAGACCCTTAAAGATGTCTGCGGAGTTGATGATGTTGCATGAACAAGTGATTTCCCCAGATGCCACTTTCCCCATAGAGTCTCTGGACAGAACAATTGCCTTTAAATGCCACTTCTCCTCTTGGCCCTATTCTCTGAAATCCTCTTTATTAAATAGACACATCTCTTGTGTTCGCAGCTCCCACAGCCTGTATTGGATTTTAGATTTACTCACTTTGAAGTGTTCTAGCACAGTAATTGGATGAAGATGGAAAGTTGCTTCTCTGCTGTGCCTGGGGTTGGCCTAGTGTATTCTATAAATATCCCCATGTATACACAGCAAGATAACGTGAAACAAATCTTCTCCCTTCAATGCACTCGCTTCTCTGAACATTTCTTTCTTAAGCTAGGAATAAAGGGTTTTCCCCCTGTCATCCTTTACACAAAAGATCTCTGATCAAAGCTATTCAGAATTATTTCATAAAACAGAAAATTGAAGGCAAACCACACCCCTTAATCGCTCAAGCCCCCACCATGGGCAGGAATTCATGTTTTCTCTTCTTCTGTAGCCAGCACTAATGCTTTCTTTCTCTCTGTCTGTTCATTCGCATTCTCAGAGTTCCCCCTTACCTCTCCTACATGGCATGGCCAAACCCCACCACCCAAAATGATCTGGCACCTCTGAAAAGTATCACTTATATTTTTTATCCATCATATTTGACATTTTCTTTCTTGATTGAATGACTTGTCTGGTGTATAGATGAATAATGCATTATCCATTGTCTGCTACAGGTACCAATGTATGTRTCATGCTTTACCTCATTACCAGATTGTGCCTCTTTTAAGTGTGGCCACACCACATTTTTACCCTTTGACTCTGTTGGGGTCAATAGATTGTAGTTATTCAGCAACTACTTGGTGAGGAAGTGAATGGCTAGTTAGTTGAACAATTATTTGATATAGAAAGTGTACTGTTTTCTGTATAAGTATCTGCCCTTTGTATATTTGTCTAAATTGGTCTGTCTCTCTACTTAGAGTAGGTTCTTACCTGTGGTGTAACACTCCATGAGGTCAGAGATTCAATACTATAATATTCTTTTACTCTAAGAATCATGCATCCTCTGTCACAACATGCATTAGCATTTTCTTTACAATAATGCATTGTTGTGCCCTACAGAATACAAACCAAATGAGAATGGACCAGACAAAACAATGGGTTACTACCAAGGAACAGCTAACAATGAAAGGTGTAAACTAATATACATGGATGATAGATAGATGATAAATTATAGAGAAAAGATAGATCAAAGCAGAATGATGATAGGCAGATTTATAGAGAGATGTGTAGATAGATGGTAGATATATGGACATATGGATGGATTTATGGATAGGTAGGTGGATGGCAGAGATGKGTACAAAGAGAGGATTAATAAATAAGAGATATGTTGGGAGATGGTAGATATATGGACATATGGATGGATAGATTTTGTATATAGTTTGTGGAAAGAGATAGATGGTTGATGGTGATAAACATGATAGATAGATAGATAGATAGATAGATAGATAGATAGATAGATAGATAGATAGATAGATAGGTAGATAGATAGATAGATAGATAGATAGATAGATAGATAGATAGATAGATAGATAGATAGGCAATGAGATCAGTACATCAATAGATGATAGATGTTAGACACATGAATAGTTGAAATGTATATGATAGATAAATGGGTAGACAATAGATTAAATTAAATAGATAAATAGATAAATAAAAATATAAGAGACAAACTGGTACATACACACATGGCTACACAATAGATTGATCACAGATTAAAGATAGAGATGTACATCAAGGAGAGAAATGCAAYATCAGCATGTGGTTTCAGGTATAATTGGCATACTTTAAAAGTCCTTTCAACAATATCTTTTCACATATTCAGGTGTAACTCTACTACTTAATTTTAAACCCATGCACAACCCCCTAACTATTGACAGTAAATACCTTCCCCTCATCAGAGCCCACGAAGGTCACTAGTAGTTCCCCATGCTTTTAAAAACTAAAATTTACTTAGTAAGTTCATGCTTAATATCTTCATTGTGCTTAATATACAAACAGAATCTCTTGACATAGCTTTAACTACATGGTAGGGGTGGTCCCTTGCCACCTCCTRGCCTCATCTCTACACCTGACCAATTACAAAGCACACCTTCATAGAGCATTCTTTCATAAGAGACCACATTTATGACATTTAAGGAGCTCTTTTCACTATTTGCAATAAGCTCATTTATGTAACCCAGGTCTCAGAACACCACTTGGTCTTCCGTTTTCAGTGAATTCTATAAGGGAGAACAGTGCGTCTCTGGGGAAGCTTATGAGGCAAGGGTCAGTTTTATATCATTAGGTGAATATGGCCTTGAGCGCCAGCCAGACACAGAGTATCTCAGTCCTGTTATTCCAAGCCATCTGTGCAAGCAATCCATGTGACTTCCACTTTTGTTKTTGAAAGAGAAAAATGCATAAATCTCCAATGAACTCTCTTGTTTTCTGGGACAATAAGATTGCTCTGATATGCCCAGCAATGTGCAAGTATCTGATGATCTCGTTCTTCTCATGCTGGGGAGGAGTGACCTCTATTCACCCTTCAGATCACCATTTCCTCCTCCTCCCACTCCCAACACTCTGGGATCTCAATAGCATTAAATATGAATCCTTTTGTCTGTCTCCTTCTGGATTGTGTGTACTACAGGGGTCCTTATGTGTTTGAAGGATTGGTAGCATCCTGTGAGTGAATTCCCTGCAGCCAGTTTTCTGTAGGGTCATCTCCACCAAACTTTCTCCTACTGAACATCACTCAGTAAAGGTATAAATGAACTATGGCTCTGCTCCACTATCTCATGTGTTTGCCATCACTGGTGTAGCATGTCACAGGTTCACTTAACAAGGAGAGAGTTTCAGAAGAGCAGAATGAATACACCTTTTTAACAGTCATAACAATTATGATACCAGTTTAGAATACCCTATGTAGATATCTCCTTTTTCTTTGTTAAGGCAGAAATAAGAAATCTTCCATTTGACTTTTAGTTGATCATTTTAAATTAAGAATATGGAGGAAGAAGAAAATAAATAGGAAGAATAAATCAAATGGTAAATGCTTTGACTAGTATGAGTAGAGATTGTGTAGGCATTCCAAATGAAAGTCAATTAAATAAACAAAATGGGGAGAGTCAAATCCCCAAAAATGTCTGTTTACTTCCTGTGGAACTCATGGGAACTCTAGCAGAGAATTGCGGAATAGTAGGAACTATTTTAAAGTACACGACAAAGGTTGTAAAAATGTTCAGTATCACGATTTCTCACTGCCATTTTTCCTGTACAAGAATGCAYAGCTGTGTCTTATAGAATAGCCATAACTGTGGCAGTCTAGACAGATAAATGAGTTAGATAAAACAAAGATGAAATCAAATATAGAAGGATGATAGATGAGATGTATAATAAAGAGAAATGCTAGGTCATCTTTTTAATTAGTAGTTGATGGAAGAGGATCCAGCCTATTGCTAGTATGGACATCACTGGATGGTGGTCCTATGTTATATAAGAAAGCAGGCTGAACAAGCCATGGAGAGCAAGCAAGTAAGCAGCACTCATCTATGGTTTTTTTAGCAGCTCCTGCTTACAGATCCCTGCCTTCAGTTCTGATTTTGAATTCTTTTGATGATGAACTGTGAAGTGGAAATATAAGCCAAATTAACCGTTCTCTCAGGTTGCTTTTGTTCATGGTGTTTCATGATAGTAATAGTAACATGAACTAAGTCAGACATATGTACTTACAAAAAGACAAACAGATATAAATTATAGGTATATAATTGCAGATGAGAGACTAGAAGATAGAAAGATAGATAAGACATAAATGGATTGATGTGTGGTAGATATTGGTAGAGGTGTTATAAATAATAAAGTTAGAATAAAGAAATATAATAAAGATACATAGCACATTTGCTTTGATATAAAGGGCACCTAATATCTCATAAAAACTCACCTTTTAAGTAGAGGCCATTAGTGGCTGTCAGCACACTCATATGTGCACATGCATCAACATCTGATTCTATGAGAATCAAATTTAACCCCCATACCCAGCATGTTTTTAATTTTAGAAGACATTGTTTGATAGCAACCCTCCAGCCTTTACCTTCTTTCCAGTCTTTAGTCTTGCAATGTCGCAAGCACAAATATCCTATTTAGGGCTAGGCGTTGAATAGATGTTACAGATATTTGTTACATTTTGTTTTTACATAGGAATAGGGTTGTTGAGTTTCTAGGGTAACCTAGTGCTTGTCATCTTGTGAAATTCCCAAACTGATTATTAATCTAAGATAGGGGTAATTCTGCATCTCCGCTAGCTCCTAACATAACAAGCATCTACTAATATATTTTCTACCAAACTCATGGCTGCCTCTATTTTGATAACAGCCATCACAAGTTTTGATTTACATTTCTCTATTGACCAGTGACATTGGACAGCTTCCAAATACAGACAGGCATTCTCATCAGAAAATATCTATTCACTCAGAGTGATTATTAAAAGAAGATGCGTATTAAGTCCTGTAATTTTGTCGATGGACTCTCAAACCTGTTTTGATGACATGCTACAGGATTGCCTATATATTTCCTGTGAATTTTTAGCCTTCTCTCAAAATTGAAGTATTGCTTCTACTATCCTCAGTACAGATGACTTTGAAATCATAAATTGATACCTRCTGGAAAAGGAAAAAATCAATTTTCTCCAATTGAGTATCACGGGGTATATCAACCACACTCCAGGGCAGACTCCATGGCTAGAAGTAGTTGACCAATACAAAATGGACTTCACATTTATTTATGACTCTCAGAGAGAGGGATCTTGTTYTGTTTTGTTTGGAGGTTTTTTGTTTGKTTGGTTTGTTGSTTTGGTTTTGCCTTACTTTTTGTTATAATTACAATTTTTGTTGCACTGTTATTTTATGGGCAAAAAGAACACCATGTTGGTTGGGTAGTTAGGTGGGGAGGATATTAGAAGAGTTAGAGAAGGGAAAAGATTGTGATAGAGATATTGTATAAAAACTTTAAATAAAAAGAAAAGTAAATTTATTTTAATCTGTTTTTGTAATCAGGGGTAGTTTTTCTGGCTATAMAAAATTTAGAGTGACAATCGGAGTCTCTCAGGAGTTGGAGTATTCATTCCAGAACCCTGTGGAAATGTTTACGGATTTCTATGGAATAATAATTTTAATTTTTTTCACTTTTTAATTATTATCTTAGTCAGGGATTCTATTCCTGCACAAATATCACAACCAAGAAGCAAGTTGGGGAGGAAAGGGTTTATTCAGCTTATACTTTCCACATTACTGTTGATCACCAAACAAAGACAGGAATGGACCTCAAGCATGTCAGGAAGCAGGAGCTAATGCAGAGACCATGGAGGGATGTTACTGGCTTGCTTCCTCTGACTTCCTCAGCTTGCTTTCTTATAGAGTACAGGACTACCAGCCCGAGGATGACACTAT
>BDUI01008986.1:0-10640 GCA_002335545.1 Apodemus speciosus
TCTAACAATATACAATCCAGAACAGTATTCTTCCTTCTTTAACCCTTACCAAATTACTTAGCACATAAACCTAATCCCTTAATAAGTCCTGTCTAATCCTCTCAAAGGTCTCATCAACAGTTCTCAGAGAGTAACAATTACAGTAAAAGATGAAGAAGGAGCTAGAGAGATGACTGATCTTCCAAAGGTCCTGAGTTCAATTCGCAGCAACCACATGGTGRCTCACAACCRTCTGCAATGTGATCTGATGCCCTTTTCTGGTGTATCTGAAGACAACTACAGTGCACTCATATACATAAATAAAAAATGAAGAAGGATAAAAAACATAAAAGCAAATATCTCTTTATAAAACAAAAGATCCTACCACTACATCACATTATAATAAGGAAACAAATGTAGGAAAAAGTATATAACTAGATAAATTGGAATGAGGTTTAGAAATTTGTGTTTATATATAATACATGTAGATATGAATATATACTCATCACATACATATGTGAATATATATGTGTATGTATATACATACACATACATACATACATACGTACATACATACACACATATCATAATTTGTTTAATTTCAGGAAAAACAGCAACTGAGACACTTTGGCTTAGACTGTGTTTTATATTGGCTTAGGTAAGAAAGACAGACCATAAAGACAATTAAACACTAAGGATATCTACCCACATACACTTCCATAATRACTCTAAACAAGCTGATTCCCACTGCTGCACTACTCTTCTATCCACCTTCCCCATCAACAGCGGCCCATGTTCTCAGACAAGGCGTTAATGCAGCAAGGGTGATGATGTTAATTGTCAACTTAACAGAATGTGGAATGTGCAATTACCTGGGAGCGTAGCCTGAGGGCATAACTGGGAATGATTAAGAGTAGCTTTTGAGCATGTCCCTGCAGGGTTATCTTGATTGCAGTAATTGATGTGGGAAGACCCACCTTAATTATTGTCAGGATGATTTTGTGGCCTGGGAATCCCAGACTGTATCAAGTGGAGAAGCAATCTGAGAACTGTCAAGCACTCATTTACTACACTGTGCTTCTTGACAAGATGCAATTCAACCAGATGCTTTAAAGCCCTGGTACCTTGACTTCCTGACCATGGTGGGTGGCACCTTGGACTGTGAGCCAGAACAAACCCTTCTCCTTTAAGTTGCTTCTGTCGCAGCATCTTATTACAGCAACAGGGACAGAAACTGACAGTAACAACTTAAGTAGTAATGTCACATCTACCCTTTCCTTCTTCTCCTCTCTCTTTGTTTAGATGTGAGTCAGAGGGCTTTCCACCCTTAAAAGAAGTGAGAGAAACTGGATCTCCTCTTAGGAAAGCAGTTGATGGGGTATTAAATATATGTGGTTGTATACAGTATAGCATAAGTAAAAATGATTTCATTATTTGATGAACAATATATGTCACCCTTAGAGTACCTTATAACGTTTAGAAACATTTTTTAAAAGAAACAGTCTGAAATTCTTTTCTTATAGTATTTCACTGAATTGTACTTCCATGCACTACTGCAACTCTCATGTTAAATCATAAATTCTTGAGGACCAATGCAATTTGTGGTTTTCTATGTTTCTTCTGACCTGGTCTGCACCATAGCCCAGGAGACGCCAAGGAGACATACAGTAATAGTAACCATTTACTTTAATGTTCATATATTCCCTATCACATTTCTATATCATAAAATAATGTCTAAGGCATCCCAGACATCGAGATTATAACAAATGTTAGAGTGAAYTGTACAACATTTAATGGCGTTAGGGTACTTCATTCAACATTTTCCACACTTATAGGCGTATCTTCTTAATTTCTTGAAATTGTGGAGTATGTATTCTTTTTGGCAAAACCTTGTTCATAGTTGAAGGCTACAGAAGAAGGTTTGCTCATCAGTGGAGATGGTTGAGTCTAGCTATAAACAGTTATTTCTAAGGGGAACACCTAGTGATTGCATCAAATATATCATATATTTTAAAAACATAATAGGAAAAGTTCTAATACAGAATGAAAAATTAGAAAAGCCACAGCTATAAGAGTACCCATGTAGAGTAAGCAAATTGAAATACAATACAGGAATTTGAATCTTTTGTTGTTTAACTAAACCCCCAAATAAAAATAACAGGATAAAGCTTATGATAAATTAAAGCATACAAAGACAGACCCATACAACTTAAAGAATATGAACTGGGACAGAATTCTAAAAAAAWATATTGAATAAGCTTTGAAAAAGTCTTAGGAAAGGTGCAGTATTCAAATTATTGTATGTGAACAACATGGAACTACATAAAACTTTTAGATAATATTTTTATTTGTTCTTTGGAAATTTCTGAAATGTGTACATTATATTTCATATCTGGTCACCATTACCTTCTTCTGACTTCCTGTCATGATCTTCATCTTGTCCTAAAATTTCTGGAAYATTAAAAGATTGCCTTGTAACGTAGGCCATGAACTTGAAGAAGAATTTAAGAGCAGAGAAGAAAATGAATTTGTGTTGGAAAATATATGTACAGAAATSTATCTGTAGGAGTTCCACCATGYTGCTTTCATAAAGAATAGATTATGACCTGATCTACCAAGGAAACCTTCCAAAGAGCAGAGGAGGGAATTTTGTTTAAAACACTGCCTTTTGTCACTCAGGTTAGCTGCTTGCCATTCATGGTCTTGTCTACAGCTTCCGGGGAGCTGTATCATTTGTTGAGGGAATATCATTTGTTAATTTACAAGCATAAAATAATTCCTTAGATTGTGAGCTCCTCGAAACCAGAGATTAGAATTTCTTCTTTGTGTAACTATTTGTTTGATATTTGGCAATATTATGAAGGCCTGATGACTCTGGGATGGTGGGCAGAGTTCTCAAACTTAGATGATGTAAGCTGAATTACTAGGCAGAAAGAAAATGGGAAGATGGCATAAATAAGAAGACTATCTAAACTGTCCTATGATATTTCCAAAAAAGAGACAGTTTTCTGATAYGGTCAATGACAAATTCTCTTCCTCAGCTGAATGAGCATGAGAGAATAAATCTGTGATGCACAACTCTAAATCAGGTCTTGCTAGTAATGTCTGAACTCACCTCAAGACCTGAAGACTCTTTATGATCCTTCCCAAGAGATAACTTTGCACATATAAAACTTTATTTTAAAACAATAGCATATACATATAGCGCTATAGAGGAAAGATGAACATTAATTAGTACCACACAAGTCAAGGCACATCACTACAAACATAGGAACCAGGCAAATCATCCTGTTTCATTCAGATCAGAGACAAGAATGAGAGGAAATACTTTCCAGCTAGGCTCAGAAAGAGTTGTGTGTTTTATGGATGCCATGCACAGCAGGAACAATATGCGGAATACAGTAATGCACGCTTCATCAATTGCCAAATATGCTTACCTGGACAGAGGGCAATATTACAAGGCTTGTGATGAGTCTCAGGTCCCTCACAGGGCCTTCCTCCATACTGAGGAGGTGTGCATGACCTGGTTCGCGTTCTTTGGCCTCGACCACATGTGAAGGAACACAAGCTCCAAGGGGACCATTCTTCCCATACTCCATGGACTGAAATAAAGCAAAGAAGCTTCAGCCACAGAGAAGAGAACCAACGGCAAAGACTTCTTTCTGTATCATTAAGAAAACAATTCGCCGAATAAAGTGTGAAGATGTTTTGAAAACTTGCTTTGAGTAAAACCCTAATTAGACATAGGCTTTTAAATTTAGTTTCAAAATTTATTAAAAGARTAGAAAACTAGATGTACTTTTCTTCTACTGTTGAATTATGTTTAAACTATTCCCCCTTTCACCTCTTTAAGTAGAAATTCTTCCTTCCTTTCTTCCTCTTGATAAAAGATTTCTAAGTTATTTTTAAAGCATGGTCATCAATGAAGAATAAGGGAAATTAAATTTCTCATAACAGGGCTGAACTTTCAAAGCTAAATTTGTATTTAAATAGCTAAGGAACAATTTAATTCTAGTACCTGCAAAGTTCCTGAAATATTGTGTGTGAGATAATGACCCMMAAAAAAAGAGTTGCTGAAGATTAGTTATGTATATTTTAGATAATTTTAAATGACTTTTTAAAAAATATTTTTTCATCTAAAAATCTAGGGCTACATTCACTATCTTTTGAGTAGGAGGTTGTTTCAACCACTGTATCTACCCCCACAGGTCCTTCTCTTTCCCATTTCAAGGTGAGCTCCAAGATCACTTTAAAATCCATGGAGCTATAAAATGATCTTCCTCCTCTGCTAGTTGTATGGAACTGGAAACTCTCCTAATTATATTTCTAAAATAGCAACAAGAGTAAAAACCAAATGGTACACAGAATTAAAGTAACCATGGACATATCAGCACTTTAAGTATCTCATTATTTATTATTCATACTTGATCATAAAGAACATATACTGTTCTTTATGAAAGAACATATACTGTTGCTTCCAACCAAATATGAATAATACTTGTATTATTACATACTTGTATAATAATACTTATATCACAGTAAATGTGATATAAATAAATATTGGTATATCTTACAAAAGCTCACTGGACCTCAGAGTTTAAATGCCTTTTCTGAATGTAGAATGACTATTCTCACCCTGTTTATTAGCAACAGTATATCACTTGCAAATAAAGCGAGTACAAAGAACCCAGGAGAAATGGCTCTGTTGAGAATGGGCTCTCTGAATGCTAAAGCTCTGTCTACCTTAGAACACTGGGAGAGCTGTTGAGTCCAGATGGTTAAGGTCACTCCTGGAAGGAGTRAAGCAGRATTGATCCACAGGAGAAAGGCAGAGAGAGGTTAACGTTCCTCCTCCTGCTGGATCCTCAAAGYGTAWGTCGACATAAAATGTAATTGGTACTTTCTAAGTAAATATATTTCTAGAACTTTCTTCATCTATATGTTGCTCATGCTCTTTTATTTATGCTGAAATCCAGCTAATCCACCAGCACATTACCACAGGTTCTTATCAGTGTTGTGGTGWAAGTACTTAACAGCTGYTCTTTTCGGGACTTTACARAATATTACATAGTTGTACAAGCTATGTTATGTTGAATTGTGCCGCAGTGTATGCACATTCACATCAAAACACAAGTACATTTTAGTACACAATTTCACATGGTAATTTAAATGATTTATGACTAAATTTCAAAAGAATTCCACAAAAAATGGCATGCCTTAACATTTAGGTAAATCATTTCCTTCTACTCKGGTGACTGATTTATKGCAATAAGTTGTAAAAATGAGCTCGAACATTGAAAACAGCCACCCARTTAGAATATTATCAGTAAAGGTTATTTAATGATTCTATGAAAGTCATTAGAAAGTCTTTAAAAATAGTATATAAGAGAAGTATCAGAGAGTGGAAATAACCAACACAACTATCTGTCTGCCTGTCTGTCTGTCTATCTTTTTATCTATATTCATTTATTTATCTCTCTCATGGCAATCTGGAAATCCTAAAGCTAACTAGTATCCATTCATAAGAGAATATCCAATATCTGTATTTAGTTATGTACAGATAAATGTTATGTAGTTTTTAAATAGATACATACATATATGTCCATACATGTTTGTAAACATCAATCTAGGATGTAATTCTCTAAGAAAAATATATGAACATATTTCATTTTTAATTATATGTCTTTATCTGTTTTTTGCATTTATTTTCAGTTACCAGACTTTTCAATTTAATGATAAATTGCTCTGTTATGTAGAATATTAATGACATTGTATGATCTTTTATCAAATTACTATATTACTCAATGTATACTACACAATGCTAGAAAGCATTAAACAGCAATATATATATATATATACAAATATGTATATACTTGTGAACTATAAAACATTACAAGGAATTTAGCAGCTTAGTTAAATCATGATGCTAGAGTCAGAAAATGAATGCTTCTTAGCCATTTTCATAGTCTTTACTGGTATACAGTGCAGTTTTGTGACTCTGTTACATCACTTCAGAAGCTAACTTCTATATGGGAGAAAAATCATTAGTAGTTTGTCATTTTAGAGATTTTGTGTTGGCAGAAAGTTAGAGCACATGCTATGCAATGGTTTTAGATTCTAAAAATAATTATATTAGAGAGGCTGTTCATATTTTGTTGAGATCAAGTTTTCAATTTAATATGAAATTTTTATATAAGGTTGTTCATTTTACAGTAAAATATGAAAAATTATGGATTATCTAGTAAATCTGGGAACTAGTACTAATAAAGCAATTTAATGGGCAYCAATTTCATCCATTTTTGTAGTTTTCTTCCTAATATTTGKTACCAGATATACTTTCATATCCCTACTTGGTGTAAACCAAAGAGAACATAAAATATATACAATACACAAACATTACCACCAGGTTTTGAAATAAACATATGATTTCGGTTGTATTATATATAAAATAATCCTTTTGAGTCTAAGAGTTTTACTTTGGAAATMAATGAATATGATAACTCTGATATTCATAAAAATAAATTCCAAATCATTTTGTAGACCTATATTTAACATTTACAGATTCATCTCCATTTAGAACAGATCAGCGATTATCAACTGGAGGTAACTCAACCCACAGGGATATGGTTGATATCTGCAGAGAGTTTGCGTTCTATCATGTGTAAGGAAATAAAGGGCTACTGGCATCAACTGAGTTGAAGTCATGGAAGCTGGTAAGCACTCAAATGAGTTGTGTGGTTCTCNCTGAATTTAACAAACTGAAGTATAACAATGTTATACTTCTCTTGTGAGAAATATTCAACCAAAATTTAGATAGATAAATATTTTATGTACATGAGGTTAAAAGAGAGACTTTTAACTGTTTACATTCTTACGCATGGTAAGAGGAAGATATTTAAGAAATCAAAAAAGTTTTCCAATGAGATATTACTCAGTTTTCTTCACATGAGACACAGGGAGAAAGAATTTAGCCATTCTACATGTGGGGGAGACTAGGATTCTCCCAGAGATGATCTATATTCCCAGTCAATGGCTTAATCGTCCTCTTCTGATAGAGGATGAAGACTTCCATATGCCACCCTTACACTTTGTGTAACTGGCGGCTGAGAATAGAAGTTGGTGGATGGCACTCTGGAGACCAATCAGATCCCCACCTGAGATTATGTTTGCCATTAGACACTATTCTTGTCATGGTAAATGATGTTGATATGAACTACATATTATAAGATAAATTTATATATCCATTGACTCAGACCCCTCTACAGATATTGTTTTGATTGATGAGGACAGGATGCAGTAAATCTTCATGTAAATACTGTACTTAGGCGTCCTGGCTAAGTATTCTCTCAGAAGACCTATTCTATTCCTATGCAAATAAAGGTCCACAGCATAATGCTTGAGATCTTTGGGTTTCACTATGACACTCCAACCCTCTGTCTCTCTATGTCTTCTTTTTAGATTTTCATCTCATGTTGATGATACGTGCTAGGTCTACAATTCCTGCTTTTAGACTTTCTCATCTTTATTGTTCCACAAATGGCTTACATGATTTTTTTTTCCTCTTTGAACCATATTAGTTTTCATCTCATATGCTTTCTGGGTTAATGCAGTCCTAACTGATGCCTACCTACTTTCAGTAGCAATTATTGCCCTTTTATTAATAATTGGGTCTTCCTTTCCTGCAAAGTCTTAGTTTAACTAGGCCTTCATCTGTTGATTTGCTGTTTCTCAATTCTAACACAAAGGTTCCTCGCATCTCATTACACCCTTCCCACAATGCCTCCTGCTAATTCCTTCCCTTCTCTTTACTCAAGGATCATTTGTTATTTGTATTGTTTTGGTTTTTTGTTTATTATTTACTTATTTATTTATTTATTGGATTTTTTAATAAAACCCTCATAACATAAAATTGTTCATGGAAACTATTTTGAGCTCACAATTCAGGAATGTTGAGTATATTCATGAAGCAGTCAACCAGATAACCAGAAGTAAGACTCTGAAACCTTAAGGCAACTAAATAATAGCAACCTCCCCAATTTCTTATGATTATTACATTTGCCTGCTTAGAAATTGACATGACTCTTGACCACTCCGCCAGGTCTCTCAGGCTTATTTTTGTCAATTGCAGAACCAGSTATCTCTGGAAACAGAGACCCTCTAGGAAGCATTTAGGCATGACTTGAAGGTTGCAGGGTCTACTACAATGATCAGACCTTTCTCTAGAACATCTCCCTTTCAGACACTTCTGCAAMGACTCTCTACATGTGAGCCTAGTATCGGCTTCTGCTGTACTCATATCTATCTTATAGTCACCCATCCATCAAATGATGGGACACAACCTAAATGCTTCACTTAGGCTCTGATTCAAATCAAATTCTCATTGGTTTGAGATAGTGAAACAAATAAAATCTGACACATCATTAAATAACACATTTTTTTGATGCAAGATATATTTCACCTGAACCATTTCCCTCACTAGCCTTTAAAGCAGTATATGGCCGTGATGAGAAGAATCATTTCAAGGTAGTTTATGAAGTAAAATGTCAGATCATTTTTAGGTCTACCACACTTTGTTTTTTCGAATAGGTCCAGATGAATGGTAGGATTGCTGACTGACAAACTATGTCAWTCATAGAAAGATTGCATGTCATAATCTGCTATACTTAAATTTTTTATTTCTTCTCATATGTGCATTTGGATATTCTTACCACCTTAAAAATGCAAGAAAGCGGAATGTTTAGAATCTTTGAAGTAGGTACATACAGTTCAACCATGTTTGCAGCAGGGAGATAGTCACTTAACACCCTGACTGCTCAGAAAGCAAAAATGATCACATACATCACAGTAGAGAAGAATTACACTTATAGACTCTAATGAAAATGCCTATATCCAGTTCATAGGAAAATAACAAAKTGTTCCAAATGCGTAGCATGACACAATTCAAAACATCCACAGTCGTAGTTGCTGCTAACACTACCTGGACAGAGGGCAGTGTTATTGCAAACCCTTGATTCTCTTAATGGGCCGCTGCAGTGTGTCCCGTAAGGTGATACACAAGTTCTGGTTCGCACCTGCGACCCTTGACCACAAGTAACTGAGCATGTGCTCCACTGGGACCACTCTTCCACACCAGATTCACCTGCATGCAAGACAACAAATAAACATGAAATACTGTCTTGATTAGTCAACTCGTAAGCATCCTATCAAACTGAGAGCATGGCATGCATAAATAATTTAAATGTAAAACTATGGCAGTGAATCCAAAAGTACAAAATATTTCATAAATGAATTTAGAGCGATGTATACGATGCCAATACAAAGACTGTTTGTCATGACCATGTTAGCAAAAAGTTCTTTACAAAGTCCAATTTGCTATCAACACTGTGAAGGAAGAAATTGTCTTCAGCAAAAATAATTGTTGAAGGAGTTTTCCTCAAGTCTATGAAGAGTGACGTATTTGATGCCAAAAGAGTCAGAATGTATTTCTAGGCATAGGCTGTGGCTTTGGTGAGCAGGGATGCATTGCTATGTTCTTGTCTGGTTCTTTGTCATAAAATGTACTTCCTATTGCTAAAGACTGAGTGCATCTGAACTACTGTGTATGTAGACAAGTTATTCCAAACAGATTTCCTACCTTTTCAACCTATAATAGCTATTCACTTTGTGGTAATTTATTAATATCTCTCTGCTCATCATTTCRCATCTRACCTAAAGAAGTTTTATTTTTCTACTTCAARTGAATGAAAGTTTATCATTTCTAGTAACTGAACTAAAGTTTGTAGAACTAAAGTTTGCTACAAAACAGGGCCCTAAGAAGCCAATTAATGTTGGGTTTCATAAACTTTCTGGTGCTTGACATCGTATTGAATGATGCCTAGTTGTCTCATCTAAAAGCCATGCCATAAAGAGATATGAATCATCAATTTTAAAACTTCTGGGATGGTCCTCTAATATTCTGGCATCATTTCCAGGTTGGATCTTAAAACCTGACTTGAAAATTTGCCATTGCTTTGCACCAAATTCTAGTTGAGTCATATCTGGTTAGTAGTGTGTATTTAAGTTAAGCATGCATATGGTTGTCAAAATATTTTACATTGAAGGGGTTTCTCAGAACTTTGTATCACTAATTATACAGAGCAAGGAAWAATATATCTCTATAGCATGTTTTCTGTCTAAAATAAGACTTAGCAATTTAATTCCAGGGACAAAAATGACAGTTCATTTGTCTCTCTTGTTTTGGAGGGTTACTCARTGATTTAGAAAGTATRCTAAGTGCTAATTGACACACCTGATCTCCAAACTGGTTGTGTAGCAAAAGAGTCAATTTGTACCAAACATTAAGATAGTCTTCAGAGATAAATCTACTCTAAGAATGAACTCACTGACAGAAAGCCTATTGGATACAAATGTTGATTTTATAATCTGATATCTTATTTTCTTGAAGGTTCAGAACAACTAGTTTGCAGAGATAAACTGTTCTATTGGAATTTTTTATCAGGATCACGAGGAATATGTTCTTGTACTGGACTAACATTGTGAAGGCAGAGGCATAGACAACAAATCACTGATCCCTGGTTATCTATCAGAAGGACACATGCTAGTAATTTAGATGACAGTTCAAATTAATATGGACTTCTTTTAAATATTGACAGTGGCATTAA
>BDUI01008987.1:19719-31050 GCA_002335545.1 Apodemus speciosus
AAAACAATAGAATATAGATTCTAGAATTACACTAATGGTTAATGTTAATGAATACATGTTAATAAATAATGGTAATAATTATGTTAATGTTAATTATAAATAATGTAGATTAGGAATGATTAAGCATTATATTGGGCATACAGTAGCTACCCAATGTATTGTTTTTACTAAAATAAACAAAACTTTTCCATTTAAAAGATAGTACAATATCCATGAAGGACAATGATAAAAGAAACTGTTGCCTGTAACAGAAGCATATTGGTTCTTGATCTACTCGGGGAATGGATAAAACCCTTTTCCAGTGAGAATGGGATTGAACTTTTTCTCCCAGAGAACAAGGAAAGTAGGGAGAAGGAAGGAAGAGAGCAAGAAATGAAGGTAAGGAAGAAGACAGGGAGGGAGATGAAAGATGCTTCTTTCTTTCCTTTTCCTTGTTCATGTTCTGATTTTCTCACTATGCTAATATTGTAGCATATTTCAAGCTTCTGAGGTTATTATCAGCTATATGAGAGGCTGTAAGTGGTGGGCCTATGAATTCTTGGGAAAGATAAACGTCCCTATGTCTTGATTTCTTCCTCAGAATCATTCAAAGTCACACATGCTTTTGTGACAGAGCCAGCAGTTGAACCCAGGCATCTAAAACCTACATATTTAACCACTACAATATACTGCTTGCCTGTCTGAAGCACATTTAATCACCCAGCTGGGACCTACATTTAAATCATTCAAACATGAAATTTTTAAGGAATAAGATGCCTTTGCATTGACGTTAATGTACTCTCTGAGGTTTCTATAGCAACAAAAATCTAAAATCACTTCTGGTGGTATTACTTACAAAAGAAGAGACATGTTCCTGCTGACCCTTTATCAAAGAATTCTTTTCATGGGGACGGGTCTAGTCACATAGACAGAAATGATGCCATGCATTCCTGAAGATATGATTGCTCCACTTGACCATAGGAGGTCTACATTAATGCGGTCCACAACATTTTGAAGGCTTATTATATGTTGGACCAAAGACATTCAAATAGTATTGTCCATTTCCACGAGGAAACCAATGTCCAGCAGAARTCTCAGTGTATTTATTACAAATTCCAAGACACTACATGATGTGACTGGTGGGAAATGAGAGCCCAACGCGAGGCCAAAACTGAAGGAAGGGGAAAGCCCAGTGGGCTGGAGCATCAAAGAAAACTTCCTGAAGAGGAAACAGGCAAGTAGGTATTCTCCAGATGGAAGGAAGGCATGCCAGTCGTTAACAAGTACCACGCTGGGCTTTCCTCCTTCTCTATCTCCCGTTCTGCAAACCCTCATTAGAGCAGAAATTTCCTCCTAAATAAACCAGTCTGCTCTCAAAAGAAACCCAAACAGGGACTATAGTAATCAGGGTGAATTGTTAGTTTCATGGCAATATCATTAATTCTTAGGTCGATGGCCTATGAGTATCTGTTAAAACTAGTATACTTACATTAGAGAATTTAGGACAGATTCGCATATAACCCCCAGTATATGCGAACTACCTAATAATGGTCCCTAGTCATTTCTAGTGGTCTTCTTCCCTTTGTCTAAGGCCAAGTTTGACTCAGTATTGAGTTCATAGTGGCCAAATAGAAGTATTTTCAAAAGCATGCCTCAAGGTATGGCTCCTCTATTTCTCTGCACCTCCTTTAAGGCTCCGTGGGACTCACCATTTGTGTAATGCACTGCACATGTCACGGCACTGTGTTYCCTCTCCTGCCATCCCAGTATGTGATGARAGGCTGCAGGAAATGCATCTGCAATGGACTTGTAACATGGCTCACCATCCTCTGTGTCTTTCCAACAGGGCTCTAAGTGGGAGATTTCCTACAAAATACCATTAGAAATGTTTTGCTTCCTGGGAGTGAGTGAGATACTCTTCCATTTAGGCTATAAGCTCTCATCAYGAGTGAATTCTTCCCCTTTCACTCCTGCTTCCAGGAGTTCAACATCACGGACAGGGTCACTAATAGTGAAATGTTCTCTAACTTTCATGGTAACTCACTTTGTGTTCTTTCTCTCACAGGACTCCATGTTCTGTTTTTTTGTTTGTTTATTTTTTTTCTTTTCTCATTCTTTATTCCTATTTTATGTTTTATGACAAGTGACCTTACAATTAAGTGCTTCCAATCTTTTGTGGAAATCTAGTCAAACATTTTTGGAGTGTGTTTAAATGCCAAGGCTGTGCTCAGTGAAAGAGGACAGCCAATAAGGCAGGCATGATCTCCAGCAGCATAGAAGTCAGCCTCAGAAGGAACGAGATGGAGCAGAAATCAATGTGTCTATTAGGTGGTAAATTTTATGTAGAACGAAATGTGCCTATCAAGGGGACCCATTTTCTTCTAATGTAGAACAATGAAAAGACTTGTTTATTCATTTTTGTCTTGTTATTTAGATACTTGGACCATGCTCAATACTTGATTCCAGTAATTCAACCCAAGGTCCAAGTATAATTTTATCTCATGTTTTTCCAAGTAATTTCTAATTTCTCCAGTTTTTTCAAGTTGGATCCTATTTTACATGATTTAATTTTGCAGCCTGTCATAAATTACTTTCTCATCTTAATAAATGGGTGTTTTGCCTAGAGTCCTGAAATTCCAKTCCCTATACTGTATGATATTTCTCTTAGAAAATTAATCAATTTGTTTTGGTAATGAGGTCTGGTAACCAGCAATCCAGGTCACCAAGGCCTTAGCACTGACTTGGGAGCACAATGAAAAACAGCACAATATAACAGCAGCGCTTTCGCTTGCTATCCCTCTTAGATAAAGTGCTTCATTTAGATCTGCAACCCACATCTGGAAAAGACGCAGATGATGGAGCAAGGACCGCTGTCAAGCTGAGGGTGGTGATCAACACTGTCTTTGGAGAAACTGATGAAACTAGCAGGGAAATTTAACTTGAATAGGAGCATCTGAGAAGAGAAATCCAAGGAGAGGCAAATAGATATGGCACAAGAGGGATGACGAATAGAAGCTCCATCTATGCACAAAGAAGGACTCTCTAACCATGAGCGTCACAGAACCGCATTGGCCCATGAATTGCTGCTCCTCGGCATGTGTGCTGGCTCCTGTCCTGCCTTTTTATTTCCTGCAACGTGTCCCAGCTAAACAGTCTGTTCATTTCCTCTCTACAGCTGCTTTCAAAGGTAATGAGTCTCCCATCAATGAACATACAGATAGAAAAGTCGGGCAAGCACTGGGTAGTTTTGCAGCTGATAAAATCTGAGTCTTTCCTGAATGTCTCTTGGGCATGAAAATCTGAGGGCGTGAAAATCTGAGTGTCAGGAGAGCAGAGACTCAAGCCCTGTCCAGTACCCTCCATCGTTGGTGAGGGTAGAGACCTTCCTTCTCTTCCTGCCRTTCTGCCTTCCTAATTCTTGAATGTACACTCCTCTCACCAGTCTCCCACCCCCATTCCAAAGCATTGCTCACACGAGGTGGAACAGATGCTGGGGTAATGCCAGCTAAAAATAAAAGCAAGAGGGGAAAGGAAAAAAAAAACTTTTACAATAAATATCTCAGCAAAAATTTTATATCCTGAATGGATCTAGCAGCAAAAGAGCAGCTGCTGTCTCTTTGGCGGTTCTTCCTTCTCCCACTTTTATAATCTGATTAATATGCCAATCGGAATTGTGTAATCAGGAGCAGGGGACATTTAACCTCGTGAAGCATGTAAAATGCATCTTCTCCAAATATAGAAGGAAGTATCCAATGAATTGGTCTCTTTGCTCTTTTTTTTCCCCCTTCCCAATTACACTGAGAATGTAGCCTGTTTAGGGAGACCAGAATCCTTTCCATCTGCCAGTCTTTCAAGCACTGAAGTACCAGATTGGTATCCTCACCCACTCTGTGAGACCAGACAGTGATATCACGAGGACCTCCACTGTTCTCAGAAGAGGGGTAACCTACTGGAAGTGTCAAAGGACCCTTTCTTTCTCCAGCTATTGAAACCAGAAAATAAGAAGAGAAAGCTAGCCAAAGTAATGACGGATCATGAATGACACAGGTAATCATTAAAGTGTTTTTAGATATTCACTTAACGAATAAAGAACAAAATACTGTTGGACTACAAGATGGTGCCTGAAGGAAAAAAGAAAAACAGGACAGGATTCAGGTAGCCATGTGAGATACAGTGGAAAGTGATAAAGGCTATGAAGCACCCCAGTTAAAATGAGGGGGACTCCAGAGCTTGAAAATAATATGCCTGTATTGTTAGTAAGGGGAGGCTCTTATTGAGGGGGGGAGGGCGGATTTTGGAAGGCTATCAGGTCTGGTTTCAGAAAGGGAATAAGATTGGGATAGGAGAAGATAGGAGGAAGGCAGCAGGGGACGAGAGAACAAAGGCAAGGACAAAAGGCAAGTCCAACCACAGAAGCACTGGTGTGGAGACACACRGCATGGGCTGTCACAGCGAATCAGATAAGCCAATAGAACTGAAGTCTAAGGTGGGGAAAAGGGGAAGAAGGCTGGGCCAAAGACTGGCATAGACTCTAAGCATTCACTTTACATGATTCCATAATTGAATGATAAGCCCTAGTCAGTATTTTACCTCGCTACTCTATCCTAATTAAAGTTGTTCCATTCCAAAGTATATAAAATCCAGTCTTTCTACAGTATGCTATAATGTAGGTGCTGAAATGACCAGTCTCATTCAAATATCTGTGACATGGGATGTATATAGTTCAGAAAACAAATAAAGTATTGTGTACACATGATGGATATATGTGTACATCAAGCACATTTGGGCAAGTGTTTGCAATTGTTGAATCTGGATGATGGACATGTGTGAGTTCATTACACTAGTTATTCAACTCGTAATTATGACAAAGGTTTTGAGGGCCGGTGAGATGGCTCAGGAAGTAAAGGTGCTTTCTGTGCAAACCTGGAAACCCGAGTTTGCTCCTCAGAATCCACATAAAGACAGAAGGAGAGAACAGACTTTGTGAAGTAGTCCTCCACGCATATAATGCTGCATGCAACACACACATTCACACACATGCATACAAAAAATGTACATGTACTCTCACAGGCACACATAAAATAATATGATTTTTAGTTTTTAAATGGCTAAAAAATAAAAATATAAGTAAACCCTGAGTTGTAAGCCCAAGAATGACTGATGACCTCATTGCAAGCAATATCTGCCTGTATTCTCACAAACCTTCACTGTGTGTGGGAGCCAGCCTTTCTCTTCACTGTGTGTAGATTGGGCCTTGCTGCATCCTTAGTTACATCCTTGTGATTCCCATGGTGCAACATCAAAGCTAGTAAGCAACAATACAACTACATGTAAGAAAAACAGYAGAGCGCTTTGCCATTTGTTTGTTTTCACAAGTTTTAGGTGCTTTCTTTTATTATTAATTGTTTTATTTATTAACATCCCAATGTCACACCCTTCCTGTCCTCCCTCACAGACTTCTTTTCCCCATGACCCCTCTCCCTCACCTCTGAGGGGCGTACCCTCTCCAGGTATCCCCCCACCCAGGGACATCAAGTATCTACAGGAATAGGCACATCCTCTCCCACTGAGGCTAGACGAGGCAGTCCTCTGCTACATATGTAGGGGGGGCCACGAACCAGCCCATGTATGCTCTTTGGTTGGTGGATTATTCTCTAGGAACTCCCAGGAGTCCAGGTTAGTTGACACTGTTGATGGGGTCAATCCTTCCCCCAACTCTTCCATAGGGGTCCCGGCCTCCATCCAACACTTGGCTGTGAGTATCTGCATCTTCCTCAGTCAGCTGCTGGTAGAGCCTCTAGTCAGCTGCCAGGCTCCTGACTACAAGGACAACATAGCTTCAGTAATTGTGTCAGGGACTGGTACCTGTGCATGGGATGGATCCCAAGTTGGGCCTGTCACTGGTCAACCATTCCTTCAGGCTCTCCTCCATTTTTGTCCCTGCATTTCTTTTAGACCAGAGCA
This sequence comes from Apodemus speciosus, assembly GCA_002335545.1. Classification (NCBI taxonomy): domain Eukaryota; kingdom Metazoa; phylum Chordata; class Mammalia; order Rodentia; family Muridae; genus Apodemus; species Apodemus speciosus. The sequence goes on from BDUI01008987.1 coordinate 25,663, forward strand.
ATTTGGGGTGGAAAGTTTTGTAGGTGTGTTGTTGTTCCCATCCCTCCACTGGGTACTGTATGACTGCTGGAGGTGGTCTCTTCAGGTTCCATCTCCCCAAGGTTAGGCATTTCTCCTAAGGTCACCYACATTGAATCCTGGGAGCTTCCCTCCTCCTAGGTCTCTGGGGCTTCTTAGAGGTCCCCCAACCCTCACCCCTGGCAGCATTTATTTTCCTGACCCTCTGGGCTTCTTTCCTGCCCTCCCTCCCCCACACCTGATCCTGCCCCTCTTTCCCCTCTCTCTCCCCTCTCGTATCCATCCCTCCCCCCATTTTAGATGTTTTCAATGGAGGRGGAAAAATCAAATCCATGGAGTTAAGAATCATCTTGTTTGGTAAACTGCAATTGGCATGAGACAGCTGTCCTTTAGCGTCTGGGGAAAATAATATTTTCTGTGGGAAGACAGAGCCCAAAGTTTTTCTTTTAGAACCTCAAAGGGGGAGAAAATGATGGCTTTGAAAAGGGTATCCCAGCCAGGAAGGATGCCCTTGGCTCTAATTCTACTGTTTCCRTCTGCTGGCATGGAAGGACAGAACCCAGCCACATGCCCTTCATTCTGCTTAACAGAACTCTGCTAGAGATGCAGAAAGCAGAGGGTCTTGGGTAGCAGAAAGCTCAGCTCTGATCCCCTTTGCTCCTCAGTAGGCTTGTGACTAACAGAATGAGCCCTAGCTTGTCTGTCTCAATTTTCCTGTCTGTGAAATGGAAATAATAAAATCAATGTTTGGAAGCATTTGGTAAAACTTTGCACAAAGGAAACATTGTCTGTATACCAGCTTTTGTTATTTCATCTTATGAGAATTAAAAGAGGGATTCATTCACTCTACAGATGGCTTTCCATATCCACAGGCTTCATGTGATGTGACTTCAATGAACCTCAGATGGAATATATGTGTTGTGGGGGTGGGGAGAGAAATATTATCTATATTAAATATAGACATGTACAGTACAGATTTTTTTCTTATTATACTTTAAATTATATAGTAAAACAGTTTATATGCCATGTACATTCAATTACATGTTTTATATAGAGATAACTTAAGATGTGTAGGAAACTACACATAGTTTATGGGTAAATTGTTTATGCCATTTCATAAAAGTGTTTGAAAGCATCTTGCAGATGCTGTGGGTCCCTGGTAAGGCAAGGGGTCTTGAAACAAATCCTTAGTGGCTTTGGAGAGACAGCTGTACTATTGACTGACCTGAGGACCTTATTTGGATTTTACATCACCCCACTTTTGTTCATTTTTATGACCCAGGATCCAATTCTGGATCCCACATTGCATTAAGTTTTCATGGGTCCTCAGGCTCCTTCAATCTGGGCCATCTCTTCACTTTTTGTCTTCCATAACCTTGACATTTTTAAAGAGGACTGGCAGAATATCCTTCAATTCCATTTCTTTCAGTGTTTTTTGATGAATACATCAGAGTTTTATATTTTGGGCAAGAATTTTACAGAAATGCTACTGTGCCCTTGTCTCTGCATCAGTCAGCAGGAACGCAGGTTCAGTGAGTCTCATTACTGGTGATGCTAATTTTTATTACTGGGTTATGGTGGTGTTAACCAATTTTCTCTATTTTGAAAGCTATGTGATTTTTCTCCCCTCGGTAATTAAGAAGTATCTTATAGTGAAATTCTTTGAGATTATGCAAATATTCTGTTTTYAATCACACTTTTGATAACTGCTTTTTAACATCTATCAACAATTCTTCCACAATTATTAAGTGTTGTTTGCCTCATCTATTTCCAGCATACTAATTTATTAACAGAAATTGTAAGAAAGAGTTGACCCTCTTTGTTTATTCAGTTATCATTGTACATATGACTGGTGGGAATGTGTTTTTAGTCTGTGGATTATGTTTCAGTTTTTGTTATTCTTACAGTTCTTGTTTCGAGCAACCACCATTTAGTTGCTGGATTTAGTTCAAGTTGCTGTCTGTGTCCTCTGTGAGGACTAGATTATGGTTAGTTCAAATGTTAGCATCAAGGGAGCATTGGGGCATATACTCTCCATCCTCTTGCTGTTTTTCTATAAAATAGATGAAGTGTTTTTAAAGGTTAGAAAGAAGCAGAAAGGAACATGGAGAGTGCTCCCAGGATACAGGAAGTGATGTCTCCTATATCCTGGCACAGGATATGGATTGTTCCACAGTGGAGTCCCATCAGGTTACCAGCCTGAGATTTGCATACTCTGTGTGTATGTTCTGCGGTAGTAAAATGTCTTTCAAGGGAAGCAAAAAGTCATTGCAGATATTGTTTATGGAGAATTTGGCTTTGAAATGTGGAGAACAGGAAATAACATGCAGGAATTTCTGTCGGAGGAGCTGCCAAATCTAAACCATCCTCACAGGAAAAATGTTCATCCAGGAGGAACTTAGATAAGATATCCTACCCGAGTGTCCTCAGAGACCTGCTTCACTGGGTCCTATGTGATTTTTTGAGTCACTCGCATTCGCTAAATCACAAACACGATGCTTCCATTTGATCATTTCTTTGGACCCATACTGAAATACTAGCAATCAAGTCTCAGAATCCATGCTGCCATTTTCTGATACTCCCTCCATCTCTGTTGTAACTAAGCAGGTAGTCTTCACTGTGCTCCGTCATCCTCAGAATATTCACAACTCCTCTAGGCATTGATGTTACCTATCAAAAACTTGGTCATCCCCTCTTCCTCCATTCTCCCAGAGCTCTTTGCATATCCTCGAGAGAACACACATTATACTGTTCCCAAGGATTATGAATCCCCCAAAAGAAAACAATTGGTCTTTCATATTTATGTTCCCAGTACCATACCAGGGCTTTTCCTTACAGAAACTAGCTTAGTCATGGTGAGGAATTGATAAATGATCTTTTATTATCTAATGCTGAAAGTGTTATACTTATTCTTTTGTCATATTCAACTGGTTTGAAGTAAGTTTCCAAGAGTGTCTAATATTTTAAAAAGCAGTGAGGGCACCAAAGCCATGATACTAAGAAGAAAGGATCATTAGGACAATGTCTGAGGATGCTTATAATAAAGATATCTTAATTGATAAAGTATAGATACCTGTTAAAACATCATTTTAGGGGTTGAGGAAATAAATCAGAGGGTAAAGGACCTTCTTCAGAACTATGGGAACATAAGTTTTACCCTAGCCACCCACATATACCACATAAATGACTGTGAACTCCCACCATCCTACCACTAGGAAGGTGAAACATGAGTATCCTGGGAAATCACTGGCCAATGATCCTGGCCAAGTTGTGAGTTTAAGTTCATTGAGAGACCCTGCCTCAAAAACTAAGGTGTAAAGGTCTTGAGGAAAACACCTAACATCAGCCTAGGCCTCCACACTGACACACAGGCAAGTATGCCTGCACATTCACATGCACAAATGCACACATACATGCAAACACACAGACACATCAAAAGTCCTTTGTAGACACTGTCATTGCTTGTTTGTGTTGCCTTTTCTGTGCACTTAACTGTGAATTGTGCAGAGGTAGATGTGCTTTAGTGATTCAGGACGTTATACTATGTATTTCTCAAAAACATTGTGTGAACCCCTTTCTTGTTATATAACATCATCTCTCTGAAGCAAATGCTTCACCTTTTGATTATTCAGAATATCATCTACAAAAATAATAGTATAATAGAATAYAAGTAAACCTCAGAACATATTCTTTTAAGTTTATTTATCTATCTATTCCACCCCCACATTCCTGATATACACACATAGCTAAAAATCTTATTCCCTCTATCCTGTCTAAAGTACAAAGGTTATTTTTTATTTATTTTATATTAAAATAAGTGTGTGAGCATCATGAGAGGAATGCCTGTGACACTTGTGACCTCAGAGACCAGAAAGAGCATAAGATCTCATGGAGCGGGAGGGGGTCTCCGCCATCTTGGCTCCCGGATGAACCGGACATAGAGCACCAGGTACACAGAGATATCTCGAGTCTAACATCACTTGGGATGCAGCCTGCCAGGCTTCTGCCTGTGCCCAGGGCCTGGGAAGATCTGTGGGCCATCTGTGTGCCAGCACTGTCTGGAGACATTTGCCCTGCAGACTGATCGGCATTTGGAGGGGGACCTGTGGCATCTGCCATCTTCACTCCCAAGCAGACCAGGCAGACCACACCAGGAACACAGAAACAACCCAAATATAACATTGCTTGGGGCAAGACACACCAGGGCTCRAACTACACCCAAGAGTAGGGCAGCATATCAGCAATCTGTGCCAGGGGAAACCCAGTCATCCAGTGGTGCAGAAATAGCCTTACAGGCTGACTGAAGGTTCAAACACGAGTCAATGACAACAGGACCAACTAACTCCAGAGATAACCAGATGAAAATAGTCAAACTTAGGAACCTGACTAACAGAAATCAAGGCAATATGGCAGCATCTGAACCCAATTCTCCAACAACAGCAAATCCTGGATACCCCAACACAACAGAAAAACAAGATCTGGATTTGAAATCACTGGTCATGATGCTGTTAGAGGAACACAAGAAGGACATAAATAAATCTCTTAAAGAAATACAGGAGAACATGAATCAAAAGGTAGAAGCCCTTGCAAAGGAAACTCAAAAATCATTTAAAGAAATTCAGGAGAATATGAGTCAACAGATAGAAGCCAATAAAGAGGAAATGCAAAAATCACTTAAAGAAATACGGGAGAACTTGGGTCAACAGACAGAAGTCATGAAAGAGGAAACACAAAACTCTCTTAAAGAATTACAGGAAAGCACAAACAAACAAGTGAAGGAATAGAGCAAAACCATCCAGGATCTAAAAGCAGAAGTAGAAACAACTAAGAAATCACAAAGGAAGACAACTTTGGAGATAGAAAACTTTGGGAAGAAATCAGGGGCCATAGATGCAAATATCAACAACAGAATACAAGAGATACAAGAAAGAATCTCAGATGCTGAAGATGCTATAGAAACCGTTGACTCAACAGTCAAAGAAAATGCAAAATGCAAAAAGCTTAGAATCCAACACATCCAGAAATTCCAGGACACAAGGAGAAGAAAAAACCTAAGGATTACAGGTATAGATGAGAGTGAAGATTTAAAACTTAAAGGGCAGGCAAATATCTTCAACAAAATTATGGAAGAAAACTTCTATAACCTAAGGAGAGAAATGCCCATGAATATACAAGAAGCCTACAGAACTCCAAACAGACTGGACCAGAACAGAAATACCTCCTGTCACATAATAACCAAAATCCCAATGTACTAAACAAAGAAAGAATATTAAAGGCAGTAAGAGAAAAAGGCCAAGTAACATATAAAGGAAGACCTATCAGAATGACACCAGACTTCTCACCAGAGACCATGAAAGCTAGAAGATCCTG
>BDUI01008988.1:11389-22720 GCA_002335545.1 Apodemus speciosus
GGGATGGCGGTCCTCATCGATTTCCTCCTTCAGATCACCTGCTTTGTGAGCCTCCTGGGGCTGGATATCAAGAGGCAAGAGGTAAGGACAAGGGTCTGTCGGAGTCTGGAGTCTGGGTGGAGTGGGAGATTGTTTCCATACCCCCTCTTCATCTCTGTACTCCCAGAAAAACCGTCTGGACATCCTGTGCTGTGTCAGGGGCCCTGACGACGGACAAGGTACCCACGCCTCCGAAAGCTGCCTGTTTCGCTTCTTCAAAAACTACTTTGCCCCCCTTCTGCTGAAGGACTGGTTGCGGCCAATTGTGGTACGGACTTTTCTGTAATTACTGTCTTCTCTCTGTACACAGATGTATCACATGCCTTTAGAGAGGAATTCCTCAGAAGGGAATTCTGGGAAGGCAATTCCAACCACTGTTAGTACAGTGTAAAGACACAAAGGCAAATACATACAATAGCAGGGCCCTTTTCTAGTACAATTTCCTAAAACATTTTTTAGTTAGTTTGTTTTTTTTCTTTTATGTGCATTGGCGTCTCACCTGTATGCATGTCTGCAGTCAGTCCTCTCAGCTGCACACCATCTCTCCTGCACCTCTAGTGCAGTTGTTAACAATCAACACTGGCAAGGGTTTTGGCAACATTGGATTTGAGTTGGGGGTTTTTGTTTTGTTTTTGTGCCCAAACCCTAAATTTTTGTTTTAAAATAGCCATAGTTTTGCAGAATGTTGCAAAGAAAGCCAATGGAACCTGTCTCACCTAGTCTCTTCTAGTGTATACTGTGTCTCACACACACACTGGTAATAATCTGTACACAGAGTTATAGTTCAGTATTAGAGTTAGGCTTGTGTGCATGTGTTTGCACTCGTGCACGTGAGTRTGCAAGAGGCAGTGGTAAAGCCCTGTAGGTGTTATGTGAGTTGGGTGCTGTACTAAGTCTGGCTTTGGACTGGGAGTGTGGTTCAGTGGTAGAGTCCTTGCCTAGCCTTACACAAGGCATGGGGTTCAACCCCTGATACTGCCCCAAAATGAATCAATGGAGTCACGTCTCTGGTGTGTAAGATTTTGTTTCTCTTCTTCAGTTGATGATTACATTAGCAACTCTCGCGGTTTGCTTTTTTCCAGATCGCCGTGTTTGTGGGCGTTCTGTCATTCAGTATTGCCGTAGTGAACAAAGTAGACATCGGATTGGATCAGTCCCTCTCGATGCCAAACGTAAGCTGCTTTCTTTCCTTTAACTTTGTTAGCTGCTATCGAATACAGTTTTCAGAGCACGCGTGTAGGCGTTAACGCTGCCTGCTGAACGCAAATCATGCAGGAGGCAACGGTGATCTGCCGCAGGGCTCTGCCGGGGTGGGCTGCTGGCCTGAGAACTCACGATGTAGCCTTAGAGGTAGATCAGCCAGTCTCCTGAGATCACTGTGAGATCCCTTCTGYCTGGGGCTTAGCAACAGGTGCACTCTGGGACCTGGGAGGAGAGAACCATGCGCCATCTAGGGTGGCGGCTCAGGCCCTAGCACCTTCTGTTCCTTTCRTCTCCCATCCAGCCACACTTCTTTCTCTGTCTTCCTTTCAGGATTCGTATGTGATTGACTATTTCAAGTCACTCGGTCAGTACCTGCACTCGGGCCCACCCGTGTACTTTGTCCTGGAGGAAGGCTATAACTACAGTTCCCACAGCGGGCAGAACATGGTGTGCGGYGGCATGGGCTGTGACAATGACTCCCTGGTGCAACAGATATTTAACGCAGCTGAGCTGGACACCTAGTCAGTATYTGGACTGTCTGGTCCTTTGTACTTCTTTTTCTTTTTAATGCTTAGTTTGAGATATGCTCTCCCTGTATGGTCTCCAAGTGGGCCCTGAACCTGGAGCGGGCCCTGTCTCAGCCTCCTGAGTGTTAGGGTTAGACCGGTTCTCGTTACCTGCCTGGGTTTGGTCATGAACAGAAAGAGGCAGAAGGGGCTGGAGAGATGGCTCAGTGGTTAAGAGCACTGACTACTCTTCCAGACGACCTAAGTTCAATTCCCGGCAACCACATGGTGGCCCACAACCATCTGTAAAGGGATCTGATGCCGCCTTCTGGTGTGTCTGCAAACATCTCTCTATATACTCATATATATAAAATAAATAAATAAATCTTTTAAAAAAAAAAAGAAGAAGAAGAAAAAGAAAGAGGTAGAAGGGGGGAAGTTGTGGCCAGGGTCAACTCAGGCCTGAAATTTCTCATTCAAACAAGATTTTCTTTTGGGAAGGTTGCTTTTTGTTGTCATTTCAGAAAGTCCCGTTAGASAAGTTTCGTGTGAGTGGGTGGGCTCATTGGCCGTGGGTTATCTTGAAGGTTTGGTCAGTCACGGGGCAATGTCAGATGGAGGGAAGGAGCCAGGGTCTGCACGAGTGCCAACAAGCCCGTCACTGTGTCTCCTCTCCAGCACCCGCGTAGGTTTCGCCCCCTCGTCCTGGATTGACGATTACTTTGACTGGGTCTCGCCACGGTCCTCCTGCTGTAGACTCTACAATGTCACTCACCAGTTCTGCAACGCTTCTGGTACTTTATCTCACTTTCTAGACCTTTTTTTTTTTTTTAATTTCAAAAAAATGGTAGCACTGCTTGGCCATTTCATTGTCCCTTCGTTTGTGCGTGTGTGTCAGTGTTGGAGCTGTCTCCTTCCCTCTGTCATSGTCCTGTGCTCGTCAGTCACGCATGTGACTCTCAGAGCTGATCAAGCAAGGGCGCACCAAGGGCCTGGTCCTTGCTTGTGCAAGGACTTCTCACTTGTGCAGAACGCACTTACTGCTTTCTTAGAGTGCCGACTGGCGTCTCTTCAAAGGCAACCTTTCCCCGGCTGCTCTGTAAGTGCTGTGTTCGTGAACACAGGMGTCCTGGGCTCTTGGGTGACCTCAGAACAGGGCAACTGTGTCCAGGAGGGGTTCGCTGTAGAGCCTGCCCAACACGAATGCCTGGAGTCTGTCACTTACTGGGCCTTGTAGCCACATGGAGCGGAAGCTTTCAGAGGAGGGGAAGATGCAAGAAAACCTTGTGTTTGGTCTTAAGTGTTAAATCTTGAGTGCATGTTGTTGCTGCTGTTTGGTTGAGTCTTGCCGCCCATTTTTCTAATGGTTGGCTCTCCTCTTTTGCCAGTGATGGACCCAACCTGTGTCCGCTGCAGACCTCTGACTCCAGAGGGCAAGCAGAGGCCTCAGGGGAAAGAATTCATGAAATTCCTGCCCATGTTCCTCTCTGATAACCCCAACCCCAAGTGTGGCAAAGGGTAAGTGCTGGGGAGCTCCAAGCTAAGCTTTCAGTACAGCTTTAACTGGAACTGAGAAGCAGAGTCTAGATCCAGCGGGCTTGTGGGGAAGGGGTCCTCTGCCCTGCCCCAGTCCTGTAAAGGCAGAGACACCATTAAAGAAAACTCCTCAGGCTTTGGAAGGTTTAATCCTCCCTGGGTACTCGTTTCCCACGCTTGGTTCCCGTCCTTACCCTGGGCTGTGCATGGAGGCAGATTCCCACGCATGTCATGGAGGAGAGGCAAAGGTGAGACTGGAGAGAAGAGGCCAGACAGTCCCACCGTGCCAGCGGGCTGGGACAGCGTCTTTGCTTTGGTAAGGTTACCACAGTGTAAGGTTTAGGTGCTAATCCCTGCTACCCCAGCCTAGTGAGAGGGGCGTGAGCTATCTAAATCCTCACACCCATTGCCCATATGGACAGGAGCAGAATGTCCGACCCAGAAATAGTAAAGATAAGAGGATTGATTTAGAAACTTTTACGGGTGAAACTTGAATACCACAGTGTATAATGTAACTAACGTGAATATACTTGGCTTTCGTAAGAATCCACATTTGAGCCAGATGGTGGTGCCAGATGTCTTAAGTCCCAGCACGTGGCCAGTCTGGTCTACAGAGTGAGTTCCAGAACAGCCAGGGCTACACAGAGACCTCGYCTGGAAGAACAGACAGAAAGCCTCCACTGAGCGGTCCTTTCACTTGTGTGCCGTGTCTGTTCTGAGACTTTGGCTAACTCTGACAAAGACTGCCTCTAAGAATTGAGGATAGATATTAGAACTCTCTTTGCTTGTTAATATTGAGGTTATTCTGGAATTTCTTTTTTTTTTTTTTTCATGAAAGCATGGGAGTTCTTTGGAATGTAGTTGTTAGGAAGCAATAGCCAAGTGGAGTAGCCACTGTGCAGTGCCAAACCCCTCACTGTCCTTGACTGGTTAGCACTCCCAGACTGCGAGTGTGTGCTGGTGTGCCTTTCACAGAGGCCAAGGGGAGGGACCTTTGCCGGGGAGGCCTGGGCTTGAGTCCAGGTTCTCGTCCTTTCTCACCTCCTATTCGATTTTGAATGGAACCAGATAGAGAAACAATACCTGCGGTGCACCAGACAGACCACAGCGGTGAGATAGGGCGGTGCCTTCCATGGGCCCCTCACAGGAGGTCTCTGAGCCATGCGACTCCACTCGAAGTGTTCATATTCTGCCCGTGGCCTTTCTGACGCCCACACCTCTTCCTCAGGGGACATGCTGCTTACAGTTCAGCTGTGAACATTGAGGGGGACAACACTTACATTGGGGCCACGTACTTCATGACCTACCACACYGTACTTAAGACCTCCGCTGACTACATCGACGCCATGAAGAAAGCCCGTCTCATCGCCAGTAACATCACGGAAACCATGCATTCTAAGGGGAGCGACTACCGCGTGTTCCCTTACAGGTAGAGTGGGGGAGGGCCACGAAAGGGGTAGGTGGGGGCAGCAGATCCTTAGCTAACCAAGAGTCTTTAGCCTCTGCTGTGCTCTGAGGACAGAACACAGAGCTTGGTGTGGTGTCCCAGCCCAAAGAGAYACAGGAGACTGTGCCTTGCACATGTTGGCAAGGACCTGTGACTGTTCATTACTTAGGACATTGATATAGACTCTTCATTTGCTGGAGCTAGTGTTTGTGTTGTTGTTGTTGTTGCTGCTGCTGCTGCTGCTTTCTCTGTAGAAAATCAGGAAGGCAGAGCAAGCAAATTGCTAGCCTTTACTGTCCTAATTCTCAGGCAGAACTGGGTTAACACTGTGGGAAACAGCCCAGGGGAATTACCAGAATAGACCTGATTAGTTTCTTTTGTTTCCAAATATCCTATKGAATTTTTTTTGGAAATGTTTATAAGGTAGCAAAAATTGAGCTTACAAGTAAAAAAAGTCTATGTAAGCACACATTTGGAGTTACTGTCAGGTCATCTTTGGATGCCAGTGGCTTTGTTCTAGGTGCATGGTGCCAATCTCGGTGGTTTTCTGGGGTGTCTGTCAGGGTGGGCTGAAGAGGGAAGACCCCGGGAGGACAAGCTCTAACCAGTTAACTCTCCTCCCCAGTGTGTTCTACGTCTTCTATGAACAGTACTTGACCATTATTGATGACACCATCTTTAACCTCAGTGTGTCTCTGGGCTCCATATTTCTGGTGACCTTGGTGGTTCTKGGCTGTGAGCTGTGGTCTGCAGTCATCATGTGTGTCACCATAGCCATGATCCTGGTCAACATGTTCGGTGTCATGTGGCTGTGGGGCATCAGTCTGAACGCTGTCTCCTTGGTCAACTTGGTGATGGTTAGTGCTGGTGTTCTCTCACTTTGTCCCTGGCTCCTGTGAGTCTTGCTGATTGTTCCTTGGATTTCACATAAGTCCGAAAGCGGCCCGAAACACAGGTGCCACTCAGCTACGTGACAGATATGAGGTCAGCTAGAACTAAATGAAATTGCCTGCAAACAAAAAGGCCATGTAGCCTAGTGACATTAAGACACCCGAGTTTCACTTACCAGGTGATTCTGTAGGGCTTCCTGTACAGTTGCCCAGCATGCAAGTAGGAAGTATTGAAGATGTAGTCAGGCATGGTGGTACACACCTTTAATCCCAGTACTGAGGATCAGTCTGGTCTACACAGCGAGTCCCAGGACAGGTGGGCTACACAGAAACATGAGGGGGGCAGCTTGCAACAGTCTTCATGGGAGTAAACACTCAGAACATGATAGACTGGCAAGTGTGCTGGCTCAGTGGGGAAGGATAGGCATCCTTGGGAAGTCTCCAGAAATTCCCCTAATCAAAACCAAGACGCTGTAGAAAGGTATAGGCCCGGGTAGAGCCTTCAGAACCCAGGGCTTCCTCCTGTAGTTTAGGGAATTTTCAGCTGAGAAAGATGTGTTCTCACGGGCACGCTTTATTCCAGAGCTGCGGCATTTCTGTGGAGTTCTGCAGCCATATAACAAGAGCATTCACATTGAGTACCAAAGGGAACCGAGTGAGCCGGGCGGAAGAGGCGCTGGCCCACATGGGTAGTTCCGTAAGTATGGGCAGCCCCGCCCGGGATGGGTGGGGCTTGCTACTTCTCAGAAGAAACACAAATTCCGAGGATAAAACAATCCGGATCCCAGCAGTGACAAATTCTCACACGACTCRCTAACTAGCTCTGTCTGGGACCCATTTGAAATCCCTCAGACTTATCCTTGTTTGTGTGCTCTCTTAGACAATCCGATGGCTTAAGCATTAAAGTTAGGAAACRTTAGACTTGAGAGAGCTGGAAGCCAGGACTGTGGTGACACGGGGTCTCGTGAGTTCCACATGGCACTGGGTTGTGTGTAGGTAATGCCTTGCGGCCCCTGATCCAGCCCTTTATCCTGCTGTGCCCGTCAATCACTTCGCCATTATAGAAAGTCTCAGTGAAAACGTTAAGCCTTTGCTTTGTAACAACTTCAGATACTAACAGTTTCCAGGCCAGCAGGTCCCAGGTGAGCTTGCTCAGCAAGACTGGTTTTGACCCCCAAACCCACATGAAAGATGGAAGATGAGAAATGATTGTACAGAGTTGTCCTCTGGCCTCACATGCGTGCTGCAGACCTACCCACACACAATCATCTAAGTTTCCATCCAAGAATCTGCCTTGGCTCAGACTGCTTGATTCTAATATGTATGTCTGGCTCTGAAAGTGTTAGGTGGGTCCCTGCAGCTCGCATGCACCGGCCAGCCAGTCCAGCCATCCAAGCCCCAGTTTCAGAGACTGTCTGAAAGCATCAAGTGGGGAGCTGTTGAGGAAGACACCCAAAGTCGACCTCTGACCGCCACACATTTGCACTCAGACATCCTTGGGTTCATGCCTCTTTTCATCCAGGCTCATAAAGCAGTAGGCTAGACAGTATGGAATGAGGTGGTGTGTCTGAGTGGTTGGGCAGCCGCCCCACTGCCCTTTGGACACTGCTGAGGAAGATGTGACAGCGGATGCTTACTATGGGCTAACAGCTCACTTCTGCCTCTCCAGGTATTCAGTGGAATCACACTTACGAAATTTGGAGGGATCGTGGTGTTGGCCTTTGCCAAATCTCAAATTTTTGAGATATTTTACTTCAGGATGTACTTGGCCATGGTCTTACTCGGAGCCACTCATGGACTAATATTCCTTCCYGTCTTACTCAGTTACATAGGTAAGAGCAGTTATCTCTTCTCACAGGCATGGGAAGAAGGACACTGTGATAACTGGGCATAGGGTCACAAGCCTATAATCTCGGCACACTGGAATGGAAGCAGGGAGAACCCAAACTCAAGGCTGTTAGCCTTAACGTTAACCGTAAGTGGGCTTGAGGCAAGCCCAGGCTGAAAGACCTTGGCTCAAGGAGAAAATTTTAAACTTGGACATCCCTAAAGTATGAGTTTGTACTGATAACTCGTACTGTATATAAAACTATAGAAGGAAAARGTAAAACCTCCCCAGGGCTTCAGTTAGTCATTTCCTTAGGCGTTCTGGAGGCCAGGGCTCACTGCTGCTTTGGTGAGACGAAAGCTGGTGCCGACACCCCCCACCCCCCCTGCAGAATCCTTGTTGTGTGGCTGTGACTCCACCTCATCCAGTGGTGCCCAGCTGAAAAGGGAACAGTCACTGGAGGCTGGAGAAAGATGGCTCAGCAGTTAAGACACTTGTTGCTCTTCCAGAGGACCCAAGTTCAGTCCCCAGTGCCCAACTGTCTAACTCCTGTCTGAGGGAGCGCCGCCCAGATGCTGTAGACAGGCATACATGCAGAAAAGACACCCTCCCACACAAAAATAAAATAGAAAAGAATCAACGAGATCATGGGCGGCTTTCCACGCCCAGGAGATTGTTCACACTTCTCTTTCCTCTCACACAGGCCCGTCGGTAAATAAAGCTAAAAGACGCACCACTCAAGAGCGATACAAAGGGACGGAGAGAGAACGGCTCCTCAATTTTTAGCCTTGTTGCAGGCTTTGGTGACTTTGTAGACGTCTATGGATAGGTCAAGTTTACTGCAGGACAGCTGCACTATAAAGACTGCGCTGGCTGTTCCCAGAAGTCAGGCTGTGTCACAGCTATGGCAAATGCAGCGCCACCCACGCTTTTAAAACTCAGGAATGCACACTTAACTTGTGAAGCAGTATTATGATGAATCTGAAGGCAACAGTCGCCAGCCCCTACAGGCTAAGAAACCTCATCTTGGGCAAGAGGAAGGACAATTCTGTAACTTTAATTTTTTTCAAWGCCTACTTATAATGATGGTTCTTAAACACTTTAACCTCCCTTCTAGCCCCCCACCCACCAGAGATAGTGGGAAAGAAAGGATATGGGGGACGTGGACCTGTTTAGAGATGGTTCTTTGGAGAAGATCCTATCTGCGTTGTCAGGAAACCAGCAGTTCCGTTCGCAGGTCAGCTCGACCGGCTCACAGACACACCAGCAGTGTTGAGGTAGGAATAACCAGGCCTCAGCTGAATGAATCATCAGGAGGGACCAGGACCAACAGGAACTCCAGAAGTTCTCTGCTGTTCCTCTCTCGGTGAAGACTCAAGACCAACAGGCATTACACAGCTAGCTCTATGTTCTATGAAGACCCAACAGATGGAGCTCAGTGAGAGCTAAGGCCAACRAACCACTACACGCCTGTCACTCACGTGTCCTTCACAAGTCTGCCTTAGCCTTTCACCTGTGTCTGCTTCAGCAAAATGGCTTTTCACGTTTGCCCGAGCAAAACACCAACACAACTGACTTTCCAGAGGACCCTAAGTTCCCACTTCGCAGTGGCCGTAGCTGTGACTTGACCCTCAGTTCTGAAGTCAGCCCATGTGCTGTCCCCTTTTCTTGGGAGTTACCAACATTTGAGGATGTTGTAGTACTTTATTACATTTTTTGTAGTTTAAAAGAGCTTTATTAATGCAATAAATTAACTTTGTACATTTTTATATTTAAAAAAAAAAAACTATTAAGGGACTTCAGAATGTTGTAGGTCTCATTAGAGCTTGTTCTCCAAAAACCTGCTTGAAAAAGGCAACGTGTTCTTCACAGTGTTCTCCTGTAGGGAAAATGCAGCTTAGTCACCAGCCAGTGTGGGAGACAGAATGCAGACAACGCTCATGGGTTTTAACTTATTTTTCTTTAATAAAATACCTCCTCCTCCATCTTGAGGTCTTTCTATGCCACAGCTCATACCTTCAGCAGCCACAGCTGACATCCTTGTGAGACCAGAGCATCCCTGGCCTGCCACTCACACCATCTGCACTGTGTATACACAGCATAATACACTCACTCTCTCTTGCATCCTGTTTATCACTCCTGTTCCTGATTCTTGTAGAGAGGCCCTGAACTTCACGAAAGCTCCCATTGTCTGTGGTCACCCTGGACCTTCCCTTACCTGGTGTGAAGTTAGGGTTCCCTCGCAAACGCTGGTTTCGCTGTTCAAAGAAGCGGAATATGGTATAGAAAAGCATGACRTCATCAGTCTGCTTCGCGGCATCTAAGAATTTGCGTGCAGAAATGTTGTCGTGGCCGCCAATACCCCGGATGAACCTTAGGGCGGCCAACACCTGGTGTTTAGACAGAAGAACTTCTACTATCTCATCATTTGCTGTTGAAAGTCTCTGGAAGTAAGAAAGACAAGYGGTCGGGCAGGCCCAGGAAGAGGTGCTGGTGGTACCTGAGGCTGTGGTAGGGCAGTTACCTTCAGCATGTCCAGAGAGAGCTGGTGGGCGGGAGGGTAAAAGCTTTCTAGGGACAGCAGCAAGCAAGCCTGCAAGACAGGGTTCAGCTAGCGTCAGCTGGAAGGTTCCCACTGGAAGGTCTAGTAACTATGAAATGGACATCCAATGATACCGACCAAAGGCTTGGAGTCGCTGAGCACGTGGTACTGCAGAAACTGGTGGAGCATGTAGAAGAGGTTGTGCTGGACAAGGGTCTTGATAACAAGTTCGTGTAAGTAGTGCTGGGAACACGGGAAAGTAAATGACATCACTGAGTCACTGGACCATGGCTGGCCACATTCCTATAATTTAGCTGTAACGGCATTCTCAACCATATCGTGTTAAAGTCACCCTGGGGTCTGCAGATCCTTCAGCCATCTCTTCTGATCTCGTTCCTCTAACTTACGGCAGATACCCCTCTGAAAGTACCTGCA
Organism: Apodemus speciosus; assembly: GCA_002335545.1. Classification (NCBI taxonomy): domain Eukaryota; kingdom Metazoa; phylum Chordata; class Mammalia; order Rodentia; family Muridae; genus Apodemus; species Apodemus speciosus. The sequence goes on from BDUI01008988.1 coordinate 21,816, forward strand.
CTGGAATCTGAAACTGGTTCAGAGAACGAATGTACTCCATCAGCACAGCTATCACAAACTTGTGTGGCATCTCCTATGGAGAAAGAAGGGGSTCTTGTCAGGTGCAAAGGGAGCTACAGGCGGCCCACTGGTCCCCAGTAAAGTCCAGTGTTCATATACTGGTGTTAGACAAATCCTTGTGAATCAATACACCCTAGTCTTGAGTCTACGAGACGCCAACCACACAGCCCCAGACCCTCTCCCGGGGTAATGCCGCTCGTTTGACTACGGTGTAGACTGTTGCTACCCCACAGTAACCTGCTCAGRAGGCCAGGAACCATCCATACCTTGTTTTCCACGAATGGTGACAGCACGTGTGTGTACACGTCAGACTGGTCCACCACTGCTTGGGTCCGCACTGGCCTTTTGAGAGGTGGRTTGCTCCGGCTTTGCCCTGCTTCTACTGCCTAAAGTGGAACAGCTCGTGACTGTGGTCGCCTTCCRCAGAAATGGCACCCACCACCGTTAACCCAAGCCTGTCACAAGCCAGACACCTGACAAGCGAGACAAAACCTCAGACCCGGTTTGGGACCCCTGAAACTGGCAGCAGCCCTGACTCTCCTGGCCAGCTGCTGTCCTTCCTGGAGCCCTACCAGACAGTGAAGGAGTGCTTCTTGCACTGGGTCGATGTYGGCACTTTAAAATTCATCTTGTGATCTTTGAAATGGATCCATGGCCTCACCAGTCTCTACATTTCAACCACCAAGTCACAGCCACAGGCTGTGGGAACTATTCAGTAGTGAATGAGAGTTCCCCAGAGATGACAGCTGCACCAGCTGTGTTATCTCTAGAGATATAGATATAAAAGACACGTACTGTCTAGAGAGCCTCGGTGCAGACAGCCTGACCATGACATCTAACGGTCA
>BDUI01008989.1:20472-32973 GCA_002335545.1 Apodemus speciosus
CTTTATGATCTATGTCTTTGCAGTCATCACAGTTGCCCCGTGAAACAGTCTCCGTCCCCCCCCCCCACACACACACTTTCCTAAGAAGGAGACTGAGGCCCAGGGAGGGGCTGGCCTGCTGAGGTCACACAGCAGGATTGGCTGAGTTGGGTGGGATTTGTCCCTCACCAGTCCTGTTCCCAAGACTCGCCAGAGGACTCAAAGGTGCCAACCCAGGATTTAAGTCTTTAGACTAGAGTCTAGAGGGTCCTTCCTGCCTCAGTGGAGCTGGCCAGCCCGAATCTGCAGTGTGGGTGGGGTGTCCTCCATTATCGGGGTTGACGCATCTCTCGCGTCAGCCCCCTTATCACTTCCCCCTCTGGCTACCCCCCTCCTTGCCCCGCAAGGTGACCCTGGGAGAGGAAAAGCCATCGCCACCTCCTCTCCTTTCTCGCTATGACCAGAAGCCCTGGACTGCTTTTTCTTTGTCCTTCCCCCTCAGGGGGCTGAGGCCACGGGGAAGGACCCAGGAGAGGATAGCAAGCGGGGTAGCAGGYGGAGGGTGGAGGAGCAGAGTTCCTTCCTGTGTGAGGCAGGACAAACTGTCTTCCTCATCCTGTCTCTTCTGGAGCGGTGGGGCTGAGCACCCCATCTCCATCACAGAGGCAGCCGGCCGGCCTAGCCACCAGAGGGGAGCCTCACTGACACTGTTGATCTTGGTCTTAGGATCTCCCTGAAGCTGGTGCCTGGGGTTCAGGGATTCCTTGATTCCTGKGCCCCAGGATGTGTGTTTTGCACAGCTAGGCCTGACGCTTCTATGTGCTCAAGGCCGGGTCTCCTGGGCAGGAAAGTCATTCTGGGTCTGAGAGGGTCCGTCCTGGGGTGGCATGACCTTGCTTGCTTCTGTAAGATAGAAGGACAGATGAGAGGGAGGGAGATGATCCTGTCATATAGCTAAAGAAAGGACAAGAGTGGCTTCTCTTGTCCCCAAACCCATACATGGGGCTACTGACCGCCTGGGAAACTGGGGGCATCTTTGAGGTTTGTGGACGGGCGTTAATTTTGGAGGGGCATTGGAAGGGTGGACAGTGAAGGGCCGTGCAAAGAGGGGAGCTAGGTCAAAGGTTTCAGAGAGCCTAGCCTGAGGAAAGATGGTAGGCCCTAGGCCTGGGGTCTTCAGGGAGCTGTTTCAAGCCCAGCCGCCCCTACTTTTCAGGCCATGACATCAGCGGTGCCCTGGAGCCCTCCAATATAGACACCAGCATCCTGGAGGAGTACATTGGCAAGGAGGACGCCTCTGATCTGTGAGTCACCTCATCTGAGACCTCTGGGCAGTTCCCTGAGGGAGGGGACGGAACTTCCCCTCAGGCCTGGGGACCTGGGGGCTGAGCTCCTCCATTCCTCACAGCTGCTTCCCTGAGATCTCTGCACCAGCCAGCACTGCTTCCTTCCCCCACGGGCCACCGGCCATTCCCGGCTCCAGCGGGCTCCACCATCTGAGCCCCCCTGGGAGCGGACCATCCCCTGGGCGCCATGGCCCCCTCCCACCCCCGACCTACGGCACCCCACTCAACTGCAACAACAACAACGGCATGGGCACCGCCCCTAAGCCCTTCCTGGGGGGCTCTGGGCCTCCCATCAAAGCAGAGCCCAAGGCTCCCTATGCCCCAGGGTGAGTGGGGGCAGGGAGTGGGAGGGGACAGGATTTAGGGGCACTGTGGCCACTGTCCAGCAGATGTTGGCCTGTGGACTCAGTGGGAAGGGCTTGAATGACGGAGTCCCTTATGGGGAGGTTCAGATAGAGGTGACACCAGGCTGATYGAGATTTCCATGCTTTGTTCTGAGGCAGTGATGATCAGAGTTCAGAGGAGGACTGTGATAAGGGGGATAGTGCTATAAAAGTCTCAAAGCGATATAGGGACAGAAGAAGAGAGGCTTGGGACCCCGCCTGCACACTCAGGTCATTTAAGCACACTCCTATGCCCCATCTACCTATGGAATATTTACCTGACCATTTCTGTATCCGGAGAGTTGCCCRTCAGGAATGGCCTTGCCTTGTGGAGCCAAGGTCAGTTACACCCTGAGGAGGCTTCTTCCTGCCAGGATCCTTCATCTCCCTGAGACCACACTGATGTGCTGGCCCAGGGCTGATCCCATGCGTGGTTTTGACCATCTGCAGCCACAGCCCAGGCAGCCTCCAGACCCAGTGGTTCTCAACCTGCCTAATGTGACCTTTTAATATAGTTCTTCACGTTATAGTGATCCCCCCCAACAACTATAATTATTTATGTTGCTACTTCATAACTGTAATCTTGCTACTGATATGAATTTTAGTGTACATGTATGATATGCAGGATATCTGATATGTGATCCCCGTGAAAGGGTCATTTGGTCCCTAAAGGGGTCGGGACCCACAGGTTGAGAACCACTGTTCTAGAGCCCTTATTTTCAGGGAAAATACTCAGAGCCAGGGTTCGCCAGGCGCTCCACAGACCTCAGTGAAGCAGGGCAAAGGCCTTGTCTTTAGTTACAATAAAGCTACAGGATGCGTAGATGATGCAGTGTCTAGCAGTCTGGATCAGTCTGGTTCTCCCACTTGTCAGCCCCTGGGCTTGGTAATGCATGACCTCTGCCAGAGGCTGGATTTCCTCACCTGTAGAACGAGCCCCACATCAGGGTGGAAATGAAGGGGGAGAAAGCAGAGAGGAAGTTTTGGGTAGATACTCAGCATCGTGAGCAGGGACCCCCTATGTACCTGGCTTACGGTGACCATCCTGGAGGCCAGGCACACAGTGCCAGGGACAAACCTTGGTTGCTTGAGGGTGTCTCTTAAAAGTCAAGCTGCCTGAGGGCGGAGGGGAAACAGCTTAGGTTTAGCAAGCACAAGGGGGCTCCTTGTCCTTCCCCTGAATCTGCTCTACGAGGCCCTGGTAGGGCTTGTCCAGAGTCTAGGTATCCTGGTCTGGGCTTGGGTCTAAGTGATAAACAAGACAGGTATATGCCCGTCCCGTCACGGGTGAGGAGAGATATATAAGATGCATCACAGGCTGAGGGGCTGCTCAGGGGTAAAGTACTTCCTGGAGTGTGCAAGGATCTAGATTCCCTCCCTAGCACTCTACAAAGTAAAATAATTCAGTCCAAACAGGAGATAACAACAAGTAAGACTATGAAAGAATGCAGGGTCACATGGGCTGGGACATTGGATGGCAGGGACTAGAGGGTGTGAAAGACCTTGACCTATTGGCAGAGCCCAAGAACACTGTTAGGAGAGGAGTGCCCAGAGCTGGTGGGAGATGGGCGTGGAGTGGGGCCGAGCTGGGCCAGCCCAGGGCCCGAGGCCACAGCAGTGGGTAGGAGGCCCTATCCTGGCTATTTTTCTGTGCTGTCCTTAGAAAAGCCTTGTTTTAGGGTCCACTTTTTTATTTTGGTCTTTTGAGACAGGGTTTCTCTGTCTTGGAACTCACTTTGTAGACCAGGCTGGCTTCGAACTCAGAAATCTGCCTGCCTCTGCCTCCCAAGTGCTGGGATTAAAGGTGTACCACACCACTGGTTTAGGCTTAGGGTCTACATTTTTTTTTTTTTTTTTTTTTTTTGGGTTTAGGGTCTTTTTTTTTTTTTTTTTTTTTGGTGGTAAGGACTGAACCCAAGAGCTCTTCATGTATGCCAGGCAAGTGTTAAACCACCAAGCTATATCCTGGGTCCCTTTTTTCCGTGTGTGTGTGTGTGTGTGTGTGTGTGTGTGTGTGTGTGTGTGTGTGTGTGTATTTTTATTAATTAACTTATTTTATGTGTACTGGTGTTTTTCCTGCATGTATGCTTGTGAGAGGGTGTCAGACCTTAGAGCTACACACAGTTGTGAGCTGCTATGTGAGTGCTGGGAATTGAACCCAGGTCCTCTGGAAGAGTGTTTAGTGCTCTTGCCTGCTGAGCCATCGCTCTAGCCTCCCTTCCTTTCACTTTTTGAGACCGTGTTTTACTTACTAGCCCAGGCAGGCCTTGAACTTGTGATCCTCAGTCTTGAGTCTCCTGAGTAGCTTGGGGGTACATGTCCGCACCAGGTTCGGGGTTCTTATCCTTGAACCAGTTTCACAAGGAGGGGTGTAGGTGTCCAAGGATGCAGTACAATTCTACAGTCAGAGCAGGAATGTGTCCATGATGACCCTGGGCCCTTTCTGGTGGTCCCCGGGCATAGTGGAGGGGAGCCTCTCCGGATGTGGAGATGAGAGATGACCAAAAGTTCGGGTCTCTGGACAAGGCGCAATCTCTCTCTGGACAAGTACATGTTTTGTACAGGACATGTTGACCTCTGGGCTTGAGTTTGTTCTTTTGCCTGAACCACTGATAAAATAAAACTTGCAAGAAAAAAAGAGCCCAGGCCCAGAAATACTGGCTCCCTGCCCAGTCCACACCTGCCTCTGGCAAGGCAGCTCCCGGTGACCCACTGAACCTCCTCAGACCCAGCCCCCAGGTCCTGGGATTTCCAGGAAGCTGGAAGTTTCCGTGGGTGCCTAAGAGAGGAGATCCTAGTTCCTTGTTCTAAGGGAGGGGAGGGGGATCTTACAGTCCCGGTGCCACCACCAGAGACCTAGGCACTGGCCCACAAATAACCATTATTAGGTCTGGAGATCCAGGGCAGGATCTTGGAGTCCTTCACCCACAGTTAAACCCTGGATCCTGCCAGGGTTCCAGGGTAGGTGGGCAGAGATACCCTGGGGTAGATGTGAGATCTCAACGGCCTCAGTCTTTGGCATGGGATGGGGGAGGTGGGGGTCTTAGCAACCTTGCCCACCAGAGGAGCTGCCTGGCCTGAGGGTTGGATCTGGGGGTACAGCTGCTGGCCCAACCTTTTCCCTCCTCCGGCCCCCTGCAGCACACTGCCAGACTCTCCCCCAGACTCAGGCTCCGAGGCCTACTCCCCTCAGCAGGTGAATGGTGAGTCCAGCGGGCAGCGCCACCCTCCCCCTCTGGGTTCGGGCAAGTGGTTGGTGCAGTCTTATCAGGGAGAAAGGGAGGAGGGAGGGAGGGGGCCAGCGGCTGCCCAACGGATCAGATTATCACTGGTCAAATATTCCTCGGCGCTGCCTATTGTTCCCCAATGGGCGGGTGGGGAGCTCGGACCTGCCTCAGAATAAGTGTCCCTGCTGGTGATGCCACCGTCTGGCCCCCCTGCGCCATCATGGACGCGCCCTTTGGCGGTAAGTGGACAGCTGAGGAAGGCCGCTGCAGGGCCCACCATTACAGGGTGCCGAGGGGCCCAGTGGCCCCCATGTGGCCGAGAGTAGAATGATCGTGGGCACACTGAAGAGGGGTCAAGAGTTCTGTTTATCCTACCAAAACATCCCTGGAATGCTTCCTGAGGAACAAAGAGAGAGCTGCAGCCCCCTCAGGCTGGGGGACTGGTCCCTGGAACTGAGAGTGGAGCTGCTGGAGGGGGGAGGCTGGATGGGGGACTGGGCTGGGGTCTCCCGAGACTCTTCAGGCTTCGAAGGAGTTAGAGACTGGGCAATCTCATGAGGGGCTTCGCCCAAACAGTTTAGAGGAGAGAGCTGGCTGGCGAGGGGAGCCTCTCTCCTAGAGCCTTGCTTCCCCGCGCAGTCTCTAGCTGGCTGCCCCGTCTCTCCACCCAGCCTCTGGCACGACTCAGGAGGGCACAGAAACAGGAGGACACTGTGCCTAGGAGATTGGGGGAGGCGGGTCTCTGACTCCTGTCCCCCATCTCTTCCTCAGACCCCCATCTTCTGCGCACCATAACCCCGGAGACGCTGTGCCACGTGGGAGTTCCTTCCCGCCTGGAACACCCGCCCCCGCCTCCAGGCCACTTGCCAGGCCCACCGCCACCACCGCCTCCCCCACCTCACTACCCTGTCCTACAACGGGACCTCTACATGAAGGCTGAGCCCCCTGTACCTCCTTACGCTGCCATGGGGCCGGGTYTGGTACCCCCCGAGCTCCACCACACCCAGCAGACCCAGGTGCTACACCAGCTGCTGCAACAGCATGGAGCTGAGTAAGGCTTGGGTAGARCCTCCTTGGAAGGAAGGGGTGGGTGGAAGTCAGGGTAAAGAGTAGTGGGGGCGGGGTGATCCCGGGAAAACCAGGTCCTACAGGAATGGCTCTCAGAAGGCCTGTAGCCATAGCTGTTTGGTGCCAGCTACCTCACTCACAGATGGGCAAACAGAAGTTCTAAGCAAGGAAAATAGTTTTCCCAGATAATGGATTAGGAAAAGGCAGAGCCAAGACTTGAACCTGGAACTGAATTCTTAACACTGACTGCAATGCTCTTCCGCCGCCCACTTACTGAAATCCTTAGGTTTTTGTTTTTTTTTTAAATATGTTTTTATTTTATGTATATGAGTACACTGTAGCTGTCTTCAGACACACCAGAAGAGGGCATCAGATCCCATTACAGATGGTTGTGAGCTACCATGTGGTTGCTGGGAATTGAACTCAGGACCTTTGGAAGAGCAGCCGGTGCTCTTTACCACTGAGGGAGGCATCTCTTCAGCCCTGTGAAATCCTTAGGTTCTAAGAATGACAATCGTAGGAAGCTCTGTGTAACACAGTGCTCTGTGGAGCACTCATCAAGGGTGACCCCTGCCTTCCTCCACAGGGCTAAGACTGTGTGGCAGGGACAAAGAATGGGAGCGCTGAGTGTCAGGGGAGAGTACAGGGGAGGTACCTGAGGGCTTCCTGTAGGAAGCGTCTTCCTGGCTGGGCATTGCCTTCTGAAATGGTGCTGAGGGGAGAGGGGTGGGCACTGCATAGGAGAAGAGGGCTCAGGGAGAGGGAAGCAGCCCCCGTGCCACTCTCCTCTGTCCCCAGGCTCCCGCCACACCCCTCTAAGAAGAGGAAGCACTCTGAATCACCCCCCAACACCCTCAATGCCCAAATGCTGAACGGAATGATCAAGCAGGAACCTGGGACTGTCACAGCCTTGCCCCCACACCCTGCCAGAGCCCCGTCCCCTCCATGGCCTCCTCAGGGCCCACTCTCACCTGGCACTGGCTCCTTGCCCCTCAGCATTGCCCGAGCCCAGACTCCACCTTGGCACCCACCAGGTGCACCGTCCCCAGGTAGGTGACTGACTGACCATTGATGCTGGGGACTGGAGCCCTGGGCCTAGATCTCACCAGTGTCCCTTCCCTCCAGGCCTCTTGCAGGACAGTGACAGCCTCAGTGGCTCCTATTTGGACCCCAACTACCAATCCATCAAATGGCAGCCACATCAGCAGAACAAGTGGGCCACCCTGTATGACGCTAACTACAAGGAGCTGTGAGTGACCTGYGCCACCTAGCCACCTCCTCTGGGACAGCTCAGGACCCCACTGAGCTCCTGGGTCGGGGCCGGGAAGGAGTCTGGGTATAAAAGAATCACATTTGACAGAAGAGTCAACAAGCTCAAGGAAGAATCTGGTCCAGGGCTCAGGCTTCAGGGCCTCTGGTCAGCCTAAGTCTCTCTTAAAGCCCTGGCATCTTCCAGGGAGGGTGTGGGTCAGGAAGAAGTGGGCGGATGCATGTTTTCTGGCCCCTCCTTCATGTTCTCCTACCTTCCAGGAAGGTAGCCTCAAGTTTAGCATAAGCCGGACCCTTACAGCAGCCGCCCCCCCCCCCCGTGGAGGGAGGAGGGGCAGAGGAAGCTGGGACTGTGGCCGCCCAGGCTGTTCCCGGTCCTTCCTCAGCACCACACGGATCTAGCTTCCCAGGCCCCAAAAGCCCAGCGAGGACCACTCCCCTTTCTCCCCTAGAAGGCCATTGGATGTCTCAGGGTGACTTCTCCAAGTGTACTTCGGACTTAGCCAAGAATGAGCTATGTGACTGGGGCTGGGGTCCGCTCATCAGGACAGTGGCTAAGACAGGCGACCTGAAGTGGGTGCCCTGAGCTGTGGAATGTCTATCCGGTAGCTCCCGGGGCTGGATGGGGTGGGATGCCCAGTTGTGGTGGCAGCTGGAGTGACGAAGAGGGCATTTATGGGATCCAGTCCCTATGGTCTGGAGAGAGATAAGTCGTGGGCACCTTGCTGTCTCCCCACCTAGGCCCCAAAGCAGAGAGGGAGCAGCAGAGGTCTGTAGTGTAACCCAGGAATTTTCTGGTACTTTCTCAGGTCAGACAGATGGGTGGGTCCTGTAAGGGAAGAAAGAATGAGACCAGACCTTCCCTTGGAGCTCGCTCTTGAGTGGGGAAGCATTCTAGCTTTCTGTGGGTGGGCGCTAATACCCGTGTGCCCAGCGGGGTGCCCCTAATGCATGGTGACCCAGGGGAGAATGAGACAAGTTGTAAGTCAACAAGTGCTCTCTTTACTGACCCTGGAGGTGCCCTCAAGGCTCCAGACACTGTCTCAGTGACAGATGGCAAGCTTCAGCTGTTCCTGAGGGGGAGGTCAGACACCAGAAGTACTCCCCTGTCTCTGGGGCAGTTGGGGGAGTCAGAATGAGGGCACTGGGGGGGCCTTGAGCAAGGAGGTGGGCCAGGTTGGGTCAGGGTGGGCCCAAGGCAGAGCTGGCTCCTGGTTCCACCGTTTCCATGGCAACCAGCTGTCAGGCACAGTGAGACTCTACAGATGCACGTCCTCTCATCCCATCTCCCACAAGGGAGGGGGCTTCACGGGGCGTGTGGGAAGTGGTTACGGGTACTAAAGAATGGCAGGGGCCCTCCTCTGGAGTCCCCTCACTTCTGGTGGGCCTTCAGGGCCTTGTCTTGCCTCCTTTATCCCAGCCCAGAACAGTGGAGGCCCCAGGCACATAAGGAAAAGCTTTTGCAGCTCCTCTTATAGGCTTAGTGTCCATACTTGGAATAGAGATTGACCCCTTGGGGTTTGGGGATCTTGGGGGATACAGCATAAGTAATGGGATTGGAGTGTGGGCCTGTAGCGATGTTCTGTCTTCAGCCTGGGGGACTGCTGGTGAATCTCCCTCCCTCCCCCCTTCCCCCTTCCCCAGGCCTATGCTCACCTATCGTGTGGACGCTGACAAGGGCTTCAACTTTTCCGTGGGCGACGATGCTTTTGTGTGCCAGAAGAAGAACCACTTCCAGGTGACGGTGTACATCGGCATGCTGGGTGAGCCCAAGTACGTCAAGACGCCGGAAGGCCTCAAGCCCCTGGACTGCTTCTATCTGAAGCTGCATGGAGTGAAGGCAAGTTTGGGGTTAGACTTGGCAGGGAGAGCAGGAGGGCCAGGAAACTCCAAGATGCGAGTGGTGAGGGAAGACCTAACCCACAGCTATTCCATGGCTGTCCCACCCTTCTTCCCCTTCTTGCGCCTGTCCCCGGGATGTAGGGTTGCTCGGACCCCACACCTTCCCCAGGTGCTGCAATATACCTCTTCCTCCCAAGACACGGCAAAGCCACCATGTCCTCTAAGTTGCACCCACAGGAGCCTTAGAAATCCAGCCGTTGACCCCAGTCCTGTGTGTGCTGTGTCCCACATTTGCAACTCTTGAGATGCCCTCCTAGGGTCCCATCCCAGCACCCTATCCCATTTCTCTTGTCTGGCTCCATTCTGATGCCCCTCTGGGAAACCTGCCCTGAGGCCCTTTGTGACTGAGAGAATCCATAGCACAGCCACCCGGAGCTCAGGAGCTCCCAGGGGACAAGGCTGGAACTACCTGATTCCTTCACAGGCTGGGCCTGGCGTGTTAGCATGGCTCAGGCAGTGTTTCCGAAGAGATGAGAGACTGTGGGTATGTGAGAGTGTCTGGGGTGCACTGTGTGTGTGTGTGTGTGTGTGTGTGTGTGTGTGTGTGTGTGTGTGTGTGTGTGTGCGTGTGTGTAGGCTGCCAGCAACTGAGAAGAGCATACAGGTATGGGTATAGTCATAGGCTAACTGGAAAACGTGGGCGTGCGTGGAGAAGTTAGGGACTCAGACGATACCGTGATGCGAGGCCATCATGGAGGGGACCATACTCACCAGGAAGAAGTACGGGAAGCAATGAACTGTAAGCCGAGCAAAGGCTGTGTGTGCGCCCTTGGGCGTGTGGGGTGTGGATGTGGAGGCCGCTGAATTTGTGAGGGAAGGAGGTAGAACTATGCTGTGGACCAGGGTGAGGGGACGAAGGAGGAAGGCCAGGTCCTGAGGTGCCCTCGCCCATTCCTCTCCAGTTAGAGGCCCTGAACCAGTCTATCAACATTGAGCAGTCACAGTCAGACAGAAGCAAGAGGCCCTTCAACCCCGTCACGTGAGTAGCCAGCCCTGTGGGGTGGGGCCTGGAAGGGGGAGACAGGCCGGCGGGCACCCACAGTGCTCTTTGCCTGCAGTTCCTCTGCAGCCACCGCGCCTCCTTTTCTGCTCCTGAGCACTCTGCTCATTCTCTGTAGGGTCAATCTCCCCCCTGAGCAGGTCACAAAGGTGACCGTGGGCCGGCTCCATTTCAGTGAGACCACTGCCAACAACATGCGAAAGAAGGGCAAGCCCAACCCTGACCAGAGGTGAGCAGGCCAACCTGGCCGCAGGAGCCACCCCCCCAACCCCCTTCTGAAGAGCAGAGTCTAAAAGGGGCCTCTGTGGAGCATATCGGTCCCAAGTCCACAGATGGCCTGTTTCCCAGAGGAGGGACCTAAGTTCAAAATATTTGGCAGATTTAGGGACTCGGGCACAGAAGACTGGGCTTTTGAGCTCAGAGACAGTTCTGGGGCTCCTAATGGTGGACCCGGGAGGAATTCTGCCCCCTAGTGGGGGCTCATGTTCCTCCTCTGTGGGATACCGTGATAACTCCACCTCCTGGGGGTGCGATGACAGAGTGGGGCTACACACCCCACACATACCCCAACATCTGGGCCAGGGAGGATGGCTAGGGGCATCCCTGAGTGTTACTGAGTCCCTGGTGTATCCCAGGTATTTCATGCTGGTGGTGGCCCTCCAGGCACATGCACAGAACCAGAACTATACACTGGCAGCTCAGATCTCAGAGCGTATCATCGTGCGGGTAAGAGTCGTCTCTCCCCCGGGGCAGTGTCCTCCCCCTTCCCCCAAGCCGGAAGAAATAGCTACAGGAAAAAATACTATGGAACGGGGTTGGGTTGCAGCTCTTGCTGGACAGTGGCTGTGTGGCCTTGGGCTTTGTCATCCTGTCTAGGCCTCAGGGCCTTCTTCACTGTAAGCGTGAAGGCGGATCATACCCAGTAGCCTCCTGGCTYCCACAGGTGACTCAGTGTTGTCACAGTGGACAGTTTATTGGACATGGTGGGGTAAGGAGATTTGACTGGCCTAGGCGTTCCTGGGGTTTCCCCTTTTCTCAGAGCCCTAAAGTTTCCCCTACCCCCAAGACTGATCCAGATCCAACTTGCCGTAGGCCTCTAACCCAGGCCAGTTTGAAAGTGACAGTGACGTGCTATGGCAACGGGCACAGTTGCCGGATACTGTCTTCCACCATGGCCGCGTGGGCATCAACACCGACCGGCCAGATGAAGCACTGGTTGTCCATGGTAACGTCAAGGTCATGGGATCGCTCATGCACCCTTCAGATTTGCGGGCCAAGGAGCACGTGCAGGAGGTAGGGACAAGGTCCTGGCTGAGGGGCAGTGCAGTGGGGGATGAGCAGGACCCTTGGGAGGGACCAGGACGCCAGGGTAGGGGTGGGGAGGCTGGCTTTGTACTCGTGTCTCAGGGTCTCCCTGCCGCACTCCAGCCCTTGAGGCCTGTTCTGCATGACTGCAGGAGGGGAGGGGGCTCAGTCTCGGCCCTATCCCCTGGTAGGTGGACACCACCGAGCAGCTGAAGAGGATCTCTCGGATGCGGCTGGTGCACTACAGATACAAGCCTGAGTTCGCTGCTAGCGCGGGCATTGAAGCCACCGCACCAGAGACAGGTAGAGATGTCCCTGGGTCCCTAAGCTCTGGCCAGTCTGTCCTGTCTCCTGGAACCTGTTTCTAGAATCCCCTGCATTGACCTTTGGAGCACCACCCTCTGAAATGGTGACCCTTTGGGGTCCTGCACCTCGGCTGTTGGGGTATCTTGCTTCCCAGGTCCTCGGATCCCTACCCCGGACTGATCATCCTAAGAGTCGCTTGGCCTCAAGTCTTTCTCACACAGCATTCAGAGATTCCACATCCTCTTAGCACCCCACTCCCTGTCCTGAGAGCCCCCCAGGACCCTACCCATCCAACAAATCCCACATCTTGAGCCTGGGAACTTCTATGCTGTGAGAAAGTCCCTACTCTAGGGCTTCTGAAAAATCAATGCTCAGGCACTTCTCCAGAAAGCTACGAGCAGGACCCCCAACCACACACCCTTGGCTTGTCCCTCCGCAGGTGTCATCGCCCAGGAAGTGAAGGAGATCCTGCCTGAAGCTGTGAAGGACACGGGGGATGTTGTCTTTGCCAATGGGAAAACCATAGAGAACTTCCTTGTAGTGAACAAGGTCAGTTATGGGGAACTGAAGGAGGCTCTGGGTGAGAAGGCCTGGCCAGCTGGTGGCCCTGGCTGGTAGATGAAGGAAGAGACAGTTTTCCTCCTAGTACCCCCAAGAATCCCCACCATACAGGAAGGGGGCCAGTGTTCCAGATGGAGAGACAGGTTAGCCACTGG
>BDUI01008991.1:46115-58556 GCA_002335545.1 Apodemus speciosus
ATCCAGGTTTGTCCCCCCCTCAAGCTATATTGATCACCATTTCACCCCGGTTTTGGTAGGAAGAATTGTCTTCCTAGAAAGCAGGGCTTTTGGAACCTGGGAGTTGATAGACTTCTGAGAGACTCTTTGCGCCCACATTTTCTGACTCACAGCTTTCTAATCCTGAATCGCAGCAGGTTTCATGCAAGCAGGTAAGCCTAGTTCACTCGCGAAGGTCATGTGTTCCTCTGGCTTTAAACTTGACACAAAGTTCCTTAGTGTACACACACACACACACACACACACACACACACACACATGTCTCCAGTTCTGGAACCCATGGAAGAGGAAAAGCAGCATCTGAGAATCTATCTTGGAATTATCCATTCTCATTCCAAAACTCCAACTTCATTCTTTGAAACAGGAAGGAAATCTTATARAAATAAAAGGGGAACTGGGGAGATGGCCGGGCAGTTAAGAGCACTTGCTACTTTTACAGAGGACCTTACTTCAGTTCCCAGAACCTACAGAGTAGCTCATAAATGCCTATAACTCTAGATCCAGGGGATCTAATGCCTTCTTTTGGCTTCTGTGATCTCATGCATGTGTGTCGTGCATATAAACTCATATATGCAAATACACATTAAATAAATAGATAAGTAAATAAATATTAAATGGTGAAAGGGGGCTGGGAGTTGTGGTTCAGTGGGTCACACCTTTGGCATTTTAGCAGGAGGACGGTAGGTTGCCCGGGGCATCCTACCTACAATTGCAGCCTTGGAAGACAGAGAGAGGAGCGCCTAAGACAGAACTGGGTAGGAGACCAGCAACTCGTTGTGACCTCGGGGTTGGTTGAGAAGCTCTGCTTCCATGAGTAAGGTGTTAGAGAGATGGAGGATAGTTCCCAGCATCCACCTTGGCCCTCCACGTGCCTACACATTTTCTGAAATGTGCACACACACACACACACACACACACACACACACACACATGCAGAAAGACGCATTCACATACTTGCATGCCACAAATAGACGAACCATGGAAAAGAGGAATATCATAAAATAGAATATCATAAAGTGAGGAGAAGGGCTATGAACAATATAAAGTCTGGGGATTTTCTGATAGAGCTTTGAGATGAGCAAATGTCCATTCTGATGGCTTATCCTATGGTATTTCATTCTGTGTTCCCCTATTCAGTATCTCAACTCTTTTCACCTCCTTATACTCCAACCCTATGTGTGTCTTCTTTTTCTTTTTTTAAATCTGGGCATGGTAGTACATGCCTTTAACCCCAGCATGCAAGAGGCAGAGGCAGTTGTTCTCCGTGAGTTCAAGGCTCACCTGGTCTGTACATCAAGTTCAGGCCTGCCGGGGCTACACAGTGAGAGCCCACCTCAAAACCAAAACTCATTTCTTTGTTACTATACTCCCAGAAGTCGCCCAGTGATGTACCTTTGCCCAGTTTTGTCACTCAACCCATCTCTTAATTTCAAGGCCACAATTGGTCATTTTTAACCACGTTGCATATAATATTTAGATCAAGAAATCTGCCTGTAAGGCCCTTTATCCCTTTCAAGTTCATTCATGACTGAGGACATTTTCCAAGGGGAAGAAGTCCAGTTGCCATGAGCAGATTTTGCAAGAAATGTTCAGTTTTCTTTAAGAGATGCAGCCAGGAGACAGATGAGATGAGACCTTTGGCTGTGTGGGGTGCCCTCTTCTTAGGATTTGGAGGAGGGAGATCCCGTGTCATTGATAGGCCATGCAAGCTCTGCCCACTCTGCCAATCATATGCCATTGAACATCTGGAGTAGGAAGTGCCCAGAGCATTTGGGTGCAGTTGCCACCCAACCTGGAAGATGACAGGACCCTCATACTCAACATTATATGCCTCAGATGAGCAGGCATGCTCAGACACTAGACACCTTAAGCTGGGAGCATTCCAGAGACCCTTGACGACCATAGCATTTAGCCAATAAGGTGGAGCTATTCTCAGATCATTTATCCCACAGGGAGATTTGTTGAGCGCTGAGCCCTACAGGGCAGGCAGGAAGGCTCTGTGCTTCGTCAGGGAGACCGCTGTATGCATGTGAGATGCTCAGTGAAGGGAGGTATCCCCCATGCTCAGTATCACCTAGCTCTCCCTCCACAAGGGGAGCTTGGTTGTCCGTGTGTGCCCCCACAGTTAACATCTTGAGAACAGGTATGTAAGGCCCACTCTTGAGCAAATGAAAGGCTTGCATTCTCCAAGTTACTGATGGATTAGTTGACCGATTGAAACATTTTATCTGGATCGGATGTGATGTGTGCACATACAACTGTGCCATGTTTGCCGAGGCCAGAGCTGGATATTGGATATCTTTCTCTGTGCTCTCCACCTTACTTCCTTGACACAGGGCCAGCCTCTCTCAGGAGCCACTGATTTCTAGTACCCCCTGCTGGAACTACAGTCACTACCAACTGTGCCAACTTCTTACGTAGGTGTTGGGATTTCAGACTTTTTTAAAAATCATTTTAGATCTATTTATTTTACTATCTGATGTGTATGAATACTTTGACTTAGTGTGTGTGTTAGTGTGTGTGTGTGTGTGTGTGTGTGTGTGTGTGTGTGTGTGTGTGTGTGTGTCTACACCAGGTTCATGCCTTAAGACCTTGCAGATAAAAGAATGGCATCAGATCTCCCGGAATTGGAGTTACAGGTGATTGG
Source organism: Apodemus speciosus (assembly GCA_002335545.1). Taxonomy (NCBI): domain Eukaryota; kingdom Metazoa; phylum Chordata; class Mammalia; order Rodentia; family Muridae; genus Apodemus; species Apodemus speciosus. The sequence goes on from BDUI01008991.1 coordinate 48,802, forward strand.
GACCACCATGTGTGTGTTGGGAACCCAACCGGATCTTTGGGATGAGCACCAAGTGCTCTTAGCTGCCCAGACTACTCACCCAATTTTGTATTGTCCTTTCTCTAAAATCCCATTTACTCCAGTGTGATTCTTACGTATATGTCCTGCTGGTGCTATCAGTTACCAGTGGCTCCTCAGCTAGGGGTGGGACTTTGTGCTCACCTCCCACCCCTGTGCTAGGATTTTGTCTGGCCCGAGCTTGCAAAGGTCTTGCGTATGCTATCATAATCACTGTGAGTTCATATGTGCAACCGCCCTGCTGTGTCCTGAAAACAGGTTCTCTGTAGTCATCCACTGCCTCTGACTCTTACAATCTTTCTGCCTCTTCTTCCTTAGCCTTGGAGTAATACGATGTGATTGTCTATGTCCCGTTTGTGTCTGAGCATCCCAGAGTCTCTTATTCTCTATGTTAATCAATATCTGCTGCAGAGAGAAACTTCTCTGATGAGAGTTGAAAGCTTTACTAGTCTATGGGTAAATTATTAAGAGATGATTTAAGAGTCTGTCCATTTAACGGAGTGTTAGCAGTAGGTTCTTCTTAGGGCCTATGGCTCGTTTAGACACAGATTCCTGGCCTCAGTAATGATGCCAGATATGGGCTTTATCTTCTTGAGTGGGCCTTATCACGTGACAGTGTATGGTGTCTTCAGCAATAGGGCCTTACTGTCAAGTTCTAGAGGGTAATCAGGAGTGTTGGCAATAACCTATGATGTTTGAAATGTCTATCAACCTTATTGGCCAATATATCCAAAAGATGTAACCCATTCCTGGTACTGGGCTTTCTGGTGTCTAGTAAGGGAATTGTTACCCTGCTATAGGGTAACTCTGCTTTAAAAAATATATGTAGTATATTATATTATATTGTATAATTCATATTTATATAACATAATAAATTAAATGTTCAATATATTTACTTATATATTAATATATAATTCATCATATTAATATATAATATAATGAATAATATAAGATAATAAATAAGATAATAAATAATATGAATATATAATATATAATGGATATGATATATCATAACTATAAAATATAAATTAAATATACAAAATATAGAGAATATATTCTATGTACTTTATATATAATATATCACATATTTTATATACTATATACACTTTATTTATAATTAATATATCATTTTATATGATATATAATATTTTATATGATATATTAATACATGTTACATAATATATATTATATCACATAATTTATATATAATATATAAATATGTAGGGGTGGGAAAATATATATATATCAGACATCCATAGCCTCATCTTGCAGAGCTGCGACCATAAAATGGGCGAGGAATGTATAGCCTGAGGTGGGTGCAGAGGCGATCTCCCTTTCAACCCTGACTCTTGTATATAAACGCTGATGGCTGAATCACTAGCTGTGATTTCTGTGACTGGCAAGTGGGGCACAGTCACCACAGTCAGTGACATCAGTCCCTGATCAAGTCAGCATGGTCTAAACTTGTTTCAATAAGTAAATAAAACCAATCCAACTGTGATGTGTTCTCAGCATGTTCCAGTCAATAAACACAAAGGACGTGTGCAGGACAGCAGTTGAGGAGATATATATATATACCATGTGACTTCATGTACAAGAGGACCAGAAGGGTACCAGTTCCCAGGGAGGGGAGGCAAGTTACTGTCTAAGGGTGTAACTGACTAATGGCACTGAGGCTGACTCCCACCTCCTTTACAGCACTAGGGAAGGGTATTTCAGCAGAGTTAGTTTGTAACCAGCCAGAGAAAAGGGCCACACCACCAACCTCCACCAGTGTTCTAAGAGTAGGATCAATGGCACAGAGGACACAAATGTGCACAGAAACACATTATCATTATAGCTAAGCCACAAAATCCACCCATCAGCTGCTGGGTGAATCAGCAAATGTTAGGTACCTGTTTAGTGGAAGAGAGTTAAGCCCTAAAAAGGAATTACATCATATGTGCTGTTGTGCAGGTGAACCTCGAACATACAAATGAGAGAAGCCACAAACAAGTGACTCTAGTGTCTGTGATTTCATTTGAACAGGCAAATCAGAAAGAGGCAGTTATCAGTGACCATGACATACAATGAGAAGGGAGTGTTGTCAGCCTCTAGGGCTGGTAAAAGGATCCAGAATTAGACAGTCATGAGGATTATGAGTACATTACACAGTTCTAAACCCAACAGCCCGCCTGCTCACAGTGGCCAACCTTTAGGGTATATATCACACCCATGGTGCTAAAAGGAACAAGAGTTCCAGGCCCTGGATGAGCTAATACTGCTTCTGAGGGGATCGGCCACTTGACAGCCCCAGCAACTGGTGACAAATGGGAAGTTTACTGCCAGACTTTGTGGCTTTAAAGAYGAGCCAGAAATGGGAAGTATTATGGTTTCATTTCTGTTTCTGTGATAAAATAGCCTGACAAGGAAGTTAGAAAAAGAAAGGATTTATTTGGCTTATAATTCCAGGTTTACAGTCTATCATTTTTGGGGAGCCGGGGCCAGGAACTGCCAGTCAGTCACATCACATCCACAGTCAAGAGCATAAAAGATAAATACAAATCTGTTACTTGCTCCCAGCTGGATTTGTCTTTTCTTGTATTGTTCAAGATACTGTGCCTAGGAAATGATGGCGCCCACAATGGGCTAAGTCTTTCTCTGTCATTTAGACAATTCACCCACAGCCATGGCCACAAGAGAGTCTGATCTAGATAATTCCTCATTAAGAATCTCTTCCATGGGGCTAGAGAAAGTGCCCAGTGGTTTATCTTGCAAAGGTCATAAGGGCAGTTCCCAGCACCTACATGGTAGCTCCCACCTGTCTGTGACTCCAGCTCTAGAGGCTCTGACACCTTCTTCTGGCCTCTGCAGGCACCTGCATTCATGTGCACATACATACATACATGCAAAAGCACACACATTCACATAATTTAAAATAAAACATTATTTTGAGAAGATTCTCCTCACGGGTGACTCTAGGTTGTGTTAGACCAACTGTCACAACAGGTATCAGTCACTTTCCAGCTGTCACAGCACAGACACAATAAATGCAGGTGACCTTTTGGTGTCTCCAGAGCCAGCCATGGCTCCAAGAAATAATAATTAGGGACTACAGAGATGGCTCAGTTGTAAAAGTATTTCCTACACAAGCAGGGGATCTAAGTTTGGATCCCAGAACCCACAGAAAAAGTAGGGCAGTGTGGTGAAGTGTATCATAATCCTAGCACGGTGGAAGCAGGTCAGAGGGTCCTTGGATCTCACTGACCAGACCGTCTAGCTGAATCCATGAGCTGCAGGTTCAGTGGGATATACTGTCTCAAAAAAATACAAGATGGTAGGTTGGCCCCTACCTACACATGCGCACAGCTGCATGCGTACCCCACCCACAAAGTAACCACGAGTTCCTTGCATCTGTCGTGAAAAAAGGGCTCCACGCTTTGTGACTAGAGGCAGCAAAGCTTCCTTCACTCACAGGATTGGAGGCCAGAAATCAGAAATCAAGGCGCCCCAAGGCCTCTAGAGAAAACTCCGTCCTGCCTCTTGCAGCTCCTGGTGGCCTCTGGATGTATGGTTCTCATCCTCAGCTTGTGGCCCTATTACTCCCTTCAGCTTCTGAGCATCACACACTGCCTCCTATTGGTGCTTTGTGGTATATATACCCCAGGTTCCCTTTCCTTCCTCTTCAAAGGACAGGGTCATTGGGTGCAGGGTTCACTAACCCATAACAACTCACAAAGACTCTGTTCCCAGATGGGTCTCATTGTGAGGCGGCATATGGGCATGTGTTTGGGAAAGGGGTTGCATTGACCCAATCGCAGGGAAGATGCTTCTAAACCTCAGGCACTGTTCTCTGGCTCCTTTGAGTGCTGCCTCGCCCCTTGGGAGTGCCAGCCATGTGCCCCATGGGGAAGCAGCAGAGTTTGAAGTAGGTCTCTCCGTTCTCCGCCTCCATCCAACCTGGCACCCTCAAATCCTCTCCTCTTAATTGCTGAGCGCAGACTGCCTGATGCTGTTATAATTCAATTTCACAGAGTCATCTTTTTTTTTCTTCTGATCTCTTTCATGTTTGAGGATTTGAAGGAAAAAAAAAAAACCCACAACTCCTCAAAGGCATTTTCCAGATACCTGGATCACCCTGGTAATTTCTGTTTCTACATTTCCAACTGGCCATAAAGTTGTGAGGTCAAAGAAGGGCTGGACTGTTCTCAGACACCCCATTATCAGAGGAGACTTTAAAACACAATCAAGTTTGCATCGACGGCATAGGAAGAGAAGAATCAGAAAATTCTGGAGATGCGTTTACCAGTATGTGCTCTCCCAGTGTCCATTTTTCCTCCCCGTCAAATGCCTCCAAAGGCAAGGGCTTGTTTTCATTTTCTTTGGCTTGTCATTTTAAATGCATTTTCCTGGAACAGACAAAAGGAGCAATTTTTTTTTTCTCTCCTTGGGAAGAAGCAAAGAAGTAGTTTCCTGCTCCAGCCCCAGTCCCCTCCCCAGCTCCTCCAAAACRCATCTGTGTTGCCAGGCAGCCCAGCCTTGGTGCAGACTTTCAGAGCTATTTGCTGTTGTGGGAAACATTTGAACAGCAAATTGACTCCAGCTTGGAACACAGAGGAACCAGAGGGCCCTCCTGACCCACCACCCGCTGCCTTTGTTCCACATTCTTTAACCCACTTAAAAGTCATCTTGGCTCTCAAGTTCCCCAAACTATGCCTTTGACTGTGGTAGTGCACAGTTTAACCCATAAGGAGTCGGCCTGTGACATCTGGTCTCTTTCTGGTTATATCCAGTGAGCACAGGGGCTAGAAGGACCAAGTTGTAATCACAGCATAGAGGCTTTCAGTCTTTTCTGCATTTGGTTTCTTTGTTGTGATAGTGTGTGTGTATGTGTGTGTGTGTGTATGCCTGCATGCATGTATGTATATGTTCATATGTGTTAATGTGTTAGTATGCATGTGTGTGTTGTTTGTATTCACATATTTTTGTGCATAGGTATGTATTATTGTGCATGTATGTATGTGTGCATATGTATGTTGGATGTGTATGCRTCTGCATATTTGTATGTGTATATTATAGTGCATATGTGGTGTATGTGCGTGCTCATATATCTGTGTGTTAGTGTGCATGTGTATTAGTATACATTTCTGAGCATGCGTGCATAGGTATGCTAGTGTGCATGTGTTTTGTGTGTATATGTATGTGTGTACATAGGTGTATGTATGTTAGTATGCATGTGTATATATGTATACGCATGTATGTACATGTGTATTGTGAAGTAGTGTATGTATATGTTTGTATTATGAGTGTGTCCCTGTGTATGCACTGTGAGTGGGAAGCATACATAAGTATGCATGTATATATGTATGTATGTATGTCTAGTACATGTGTATGTGTTTGAGGTGCTCACATGTAGGTGCATGGGTGTGGAGACAGAAGTCAACCTTAGATTTTCCTTTTGGGGAGTTCCATCCACCTGTTTGATTTTGCTTTTGGTAGGTTTTATTTTTTTGTTCTAGGATTTTTTTTTCTTTTAATTGAGGCAGGGTCTCTCACGGTCTCACAACTCACCCCATAGGCTAGGCTAGCCCACCAGTGAGCTCCAGGAATTCACCCATTTCTACCTGCTCAGTGCTAGGAATCCAGTCACGTAGCACCACGCCCAGCATTTTATCTGAGCCCTGGGTTTGAACTCAGAGCCTCATACTTGTGTACACAGCACGTCCACAACTGAAGCATCTTCCCAAATCTGCGTTCTATTCATGGGTTCTGGGCCTCATGGTGCTCCTGAAGCTGGCCTTGAACACACCATGGAGCATGGCCTGGTTTCCAACTTAACAATCCTTCTGCCTCAGCCTTGGCAGTATTGGAAGGACCAGTGTGTGCCACTGTGCCCAGGGCAATGATCTTGGAATTTTCAGGTGTTAGTGCATAGCGATTCTATTGGTCTGACATCATGTCTCCAGGGTGCCTGAATTTTAGGTAGATGGGCTATATGTCTTGTTCCCACCAAGAATTATTAGCCAAGTCCAACTCTTGGCCAGAGGGGAAAGGGACATTTATAGATGCTGCTGCAGGCTTCCATTCCAGTCTGTGCTCCCTAGTTCTTAAGGAAGTTGAGTGTGTGTCTTCAAGTCTCCTCTGGACAGGTGGGTTGGGTCTACTAAAGAGGCATGGGGGATTCTGTCTAAAAAGGCAGGTCCTGAGTTATGGGGACATGGAGGTAAACAGAAGCAAGGTATACAGCAGACAGGGACAAGGGAGGTGTCTGCAGCTCTCAACTCTCCAGGTCTTATCCACCTTCCTTCCCCCAGAGCTAGGATCCTTGTCTCTCTTGCCTTCTCTCTCCATGGTCTCTATATCCATTTTATAGAAAGAGTTTCCTTCCCCAGTTCTCTCCCTCGAGGACACTGAGCTGCGAGGCTAGGACACCCCTGCCCTGATGAAAACATTTGCAACACTGATGTGCAGAAGGCAAGGGGCCACACCTCACCTTCTTCCTTAAGATCCCTGCACCCACCGCCACTTTGCTGTGACTCAGCAACCTGTTAGCTGGCTTCTCTTCTCTCAAGTTTCCCAGAGGGATCTTTGAAAAGAGAACTGGCTGCAGACAAAAGAATGTGAGGTCTTTTATGCTAGTCTTGGCCAAGAGCAGCCAGGATGGAACCTGTGGGTCCCAAGCGGCAAAGCTCCAAGTCCTTTTGGACCCTGTAGCTTGGGTGGTCCTTGTGGGCTCCTAAACAGTTGTGTTTCCGTGGCACTTGGAAAAAACTCAGTCCTTTCAGCAGACAATCCTAGAGATGATAATATTGGGCCACTGAGAGGGGTGGCATGTGTCCATCACACATTGCTCAGTTACAACTGAACTGGTGAGGGGATTTGCATCCAGAAGCTTCTGGGCTTTGAATGACATCCCTTTGGCACAGATTGTCATTACCTCTCTCATTTTCTGCTCGGGGAGCTCCAGTGGCTCCTGCCTCTTGCCCTTCGTAGAGTCTAAAGTAGATGTCTCTCTTATAATGAGTCCAGTAAATGGCCTGTAATTGAGTTGCTTTGACTTTGTTTGGGCCACACAGCCATCTCTAATCTATTTACAGTGGCCAGCGAATGCAAGTGTGTTTATCCACCAGGCTATTCTTAAAACTGGAAGAGGTGAATAAATCTCACCAAAGCATGTTAAGGGCGCGTGCATATGGGGTCATCTGGGAAAGAAATGAAATGGAGATGCCAGGACGGGGGTGGGAGGGGGTCTCGTGAGTGGGGCAGGAGCTAGCAGCAGGTGTGCACCCTGGCTGCAGTGGCACAGAAGAGAGGATAACCGTGGTCCTGAGGTTCAAAGCCAGCACCACAGTTTCCCAGCTGTGTGACCATGACCTCAGCCCATCTGAGGCTAGATTTCTGCATGTGGATAATCATAGTACCCATGTCCAGTGGTATCTTGAGACTTCAATCAGATAGAATTTTATCACATTAGGCGCCTATTTACACTTTTAATAAATATTAGCTATTTTATGTTACTGTTACGTTTATCACACATATGTTTTCTTGAAGTCCCACAAAGGCACACTGGGCCTTCTTTCTGATTGAGAGCCGAGCATAGCTGGGGGCATCTGACTGGAGGGCTCCCATCTCCAAGGCAAGATCAGCTTGCTTGGGGAAGACAGTTGTCCTTGCTTTCATTGAGATCAGCCAAGGATTGGTTTCACCCCATGTCCCCAGAGATTCTTGATGATATATGTGGATGTTTTTAGCTGTTGACTGGAGAGAAGGAGACATTGCCGCTGATAGATGGAAGCTAGGGAGAGTATTAGGTACATAACAGTGCACAACAAGGGGAAAAAAAAGAAGCTCAACAGAGCTGCTCGTGACCACCAAGGTGAGAGTTACATGCAGTCACTTCTCAGAGTCCAGAGCCCATGCATGTCACAGAGATTCATAAGTATACCCCGTGTGTCTTTTAAATGCTGCCTGATAAGGACAGAGCATCCCTTCTTGATCTGTGGGAAAAGGGATCTGTTTCCCACATGTTGGCTGAGTATAATGTGGCCACAAGCCATTGAAATAGAGGCCAACTTTCCTGTTTACAAAAGAGCAGGGGCCTCATCTAGTTAGCCTAAAACTTGGTAATGAGTCCATCTTAACCTCTCTGCTTTAAAAACAACAAATGATCATCTGGGTCATTCAGATGAAAGCCATCCTTGCTATCGGCTTGCACTTGACTCTCTGGTCCCTTTATTATCTGTTAATGAACACTTCCTGGAACAAGGCTCTAGGTCACGTGCCTGATCTTGCAGTCTATGGATCTGTGTCAGTGTCTCTGAGATGAACGACTTAAAGATGGAGTCCAGATGACAATTACGTCATCCCGAAGTGCACATTGGGAAGATGAGTCACACATTAGGGCTGAGTTAAAAATGGGACTGGGGGAGGTCACATCTTTTTGGCTCAGTGGAGCTGTTGGAGGAGAAGTGATGAGGAAGGGAAGCAGCCTGGCTCCTCCTTCCCCTCACGTGCTTTGAAGTCCCTGAAGAATTTAGGAGACTATTTCTTCCCACCTCCTTCCAACAGCAAACATGCTGTGGGTGTTTAATTCTTCAATGGCTCACCTCATAATGGGTATGCTATTGTTATCCACTGTAGTTATTACCATAGCGCAGTTCTCAAGATCAGGAAACAGGAGTGGCTTTCTACTTAGACTAAATTGGACAAACTCTGTATCTACAGCAAATAAATGTGTTCTTTACCATACTTCCTACCGTATCTTCGGAAAGCTTCTCTGCCACCACGAGCCTCAGTCTACCCATATGGAAATAGAACTTGATGTCTCAATGTCCTCTGTCACCTTTTCCCCATGGCAAGTCACCTCTTCCCTCTGTAGGTAGAATTCTTGTTGATTTCTGGCTTATTTCCCTCTTCTCCTTCTGCTCTATTTTTTTTTTTTATTCTTTTGCAGTGATAATGCATGCTGACCCAAAGCAACTTGGGGATGAAAGGTTTGTTTAGCTTATACTTCTTGGTCACAATCCATCATTGAGTAAACTCAAGACAGGAACTCAGGCAGGAATCTGAAGGCAGCATCCACGGAGGATGCTACTCGATGGCTCGTGCTTTCTTATACGGCTCGGCATCAGGTGCCTAGGGATGGCGCTGCCCACGGTGTACTGGACCCTTCCGTATCAATGAACAGTCAAGACAACCTCCTACGGCCACACCCACAAACCAATCCAATAAAGATAGTTACTCCGTTGAGACTTTCTCCAGGTGAGTTCGAGGCTGTGTCAAGCTGATGGTTATGCTAACTACTAACTAGGATGTGTTCTTTCAAAAATGGTCCCACTTAAACGTAACCTCACACAACTTCTCACTGGGGTTTATTCTCCAAGGAAAATGGGTCTGGAGGCTCCGCCATCATGAGTGCCCCGAAAAGTGAATCTAAGGGAAGGCTTGTGGCAGGGGTGGGGTCTGTCTGGAGGAGAAGAAGATCATTAAGAAATGTGATCTAGATTCATTAGAATCTGTGATTCTAGAAACAAGTATATCTGTACTGAGAGGGAAATCCCATGGAATTAACCCCATAATATTATGTTTGCTCTACTGCATACTGTGCAAACAGCTCAGCTCTATCTCCATATCTCCATTCACAGAGAGATGCTACAATCATTGGCCATTTAATTCTCACTTCATCTCATCCCAGGAAACTGAGATTTCAGAGAGAGAGA
>BDUI01008992.1:20070-30242 GCA_002335545.1 Apodemus speciosus
CACTGCCCTAACTCACCTCTTAACCCTTCCTTTGCATAAGTGATTCATTTCACACTGCACACCATACTCTTCACTGTGTAGATACACCTTCCACTTCTTCATCCAGTTGTTGGCTGATGGACTGACTGATGCTCATCTCAGCGATTAGGAAGGACAATGGAATAACCCAGGGAGAACACATATCCTTCAATTTTCTGTTACTGCTTCTTAGGAATATAGTCCCACAGTGGGGATGCTGGTGCATAAGGTGCTTCTATTTTTAACTGTTTGAAGCAGTTCCCTCCTGCTTTGCCTGGCAGCTGCATGCTCCAGCAACAGTGTAGGGTTCCAAAATCCCACATCACACCAGCCTGTTACCTTTTAAAAGAGTCACCATCACTGTGGCTTGAGTCCTCATTTCCCTGATGTGGCCAGTGATGTTGAACATGGGCATCTCTCTCTCTCTCTCTCTCTCTCTCTCTCTCTCTCTCTCTCTCTCTCTCTCTCTCTCTCTGTCTTTTTCTGTCTCTGTCTCTTTGTATCTCTCTCTGTGTGTATCTGTCTCTGTCTGTCTCTGTCTCTCTGTGTTGTGTCTGTGTACTTCCATATATAGGTATGTGTGCACATGCATATAGGTGCCAGAAGTAGGCTTTGGGTGTTGTTCCTTGGGTACTCTATACGTTTTTTTTTTGAGACATAATCTCTTATGGACCTGAAATTCTTTGATTAGACCAGGCTGGCCAGCCACTGATATCTAGACCCCACGTATCTCAGTCTGCCCAGTGTTAGCATTGCAATGCCCACCACCATGTTTGGTTGTTTTGTTTTTACATGATTTTGGGTCCTATGCTTATAAGGCAAACACTTGACTGAGCCATCACCCCAACCTCTTTATTTTCTTTTCTGAGCAAAGAAACATGAGCACAGACATGGAGACAGCATGGGTCATGGGACAAGTATTTTCTGTGCGTGGCTTTTTCTGTTAAGGGAGACTCTGATAGGACCAATTATAATCACTTCTGATGCCTTATGACCAGATGTGTTCAAAAGAAACTCTGTAACGAAGTGATTTGCACTCCCCAGTCCAGTCTTGAGGCTGTCTGCATAAAGCTCAGAGACATACCTCCTCCTGGAAGAGTCCTGCCAGTGAGTGAGTGATGACTGATASTCTGCTGAGTGTGTCAGCTCTCTATACCTAGATTCAGAATCTACTTAAAGTTCTACCAGAGTGGATTTCCTGCCCTAGTAGATAGGTAATCTAGTAAATAGATGTTCRCATAGATGTGAACATCTATGAGTGGCTTGCATCAGGYAAACATCACAATGCACACCAAAAATAGACACTAATGGTGTGTTTATAGCACGGTGGTGGAGGTATCAGGGATGTGCATCTTAGTGACCCTAGTACTTTGACCTGAATTTGAGAATCAGTTTTTCTTGCCTGCGAGATCGGCATGGAGAAAGGGCCAGGGAATGCCACACTGTTGCATCTTCTTCACAGACGGGAAGCTGGATGTGGAGTGACTTCCTTGAGTYTCTGAGATCCACCTACTGTCCCTGACATCTCTCACTCAAGGTGTGGAGGACCCAGAGCCACCTTATGGATGCATCATTGTACTTGTCAATCCTCATCATAAATATGGGTCACTGATTGATGTTTCGAAAAGGTGGTGGCCCCTGGGTTGAAGGCCAGGGCATCCGGGGTATGTGAAGCTCAGTGTGTGTTATCTTAAAGCAGAACCAGAAGTCTGGAGATATAAGGAGAAACATGGTAGACTGGGAGGAAGGGAGGCACTTCCCTGCTGCAGGAACATCTGTGGGACTCTTGGACCTTTTCTTCTCCCTTTGTGCTCTCCTCAAGAGAACTGCTTTCTGGCTTGATCCAGCATTGTAGGGGAGTACCAGGACAGAGAAGAAGGAGGGGGTTGATTGGAGAACGGGCGGAGGGATGAGGGCTTATGGAACTTATGGGGAGGGGGGAACTGGGAAAGGGAAAATCAATTGGAATGTAAACAAAGAATATAGAAAATAAAAAAATAATAAAATAAAAAATTGAAGAAATATATAGGAAAAAAAAGAGAACTGCTTTCTGAGTTACCTATTTTCTCTTCACTTTTATCTAAATTATGATAGAGACACCATCCCCGCCCACTTATCAGTCATCACACTCTGCCTCCTGTCCTCCCTGCACATAGTTTTGGGAGGACAAGCCATCCTCCTTCCAAGTCTGTCTTGCATGGAGAAGGGGTGTGGTCCACATATGTATCCCCCGTCGTATGTGTCCATCATGGTTTCTTGAATTTCTGAAGAGTATCACAAGTCCAGCAGCATCCCTGTTTTTCTCTCTCTTCTTTGCTGATGGTTGGTGAACTGGTCCTAACTCCAGAGTCTCATGGCCTGAAGAGTCTGATGGGCAGTTTCATTGTGTGTAGAGCTAAGATCTTGGCCAGAAAGACAAGGTTCACTGGCCATTTGTTAATGTCCTCAGCCTCCTCATCTGTAAAATAGAGGTGACACACCCCCTTAATGAGAATGGGGAAGGCTAAGGAATATCCCACACAGCACTTCAGTTATAGAAATGACCAAACAATAGCTGCTTATGAACTGAGCTTGGAGGCTATGAGTACAGAATCCAATGCTGGGACTGCCAGTACCTGCAGCTCCTGGCTGGACATGTTGGGGAATCCCAACATTGCTTTTGCCAAGAGAAAGCTAAAAGACAGTCTTGGTGTGCAGTCCTCAGATAAACCCAACACTTCTTTGCAGAGCCCAGAAAGTAATAGGTTTGAGCGTTCTCCAACACAGCCATCTGGTCAACCTGGCACCAGTATCTGGAAGGCATTTGGGGGAAGGCAGTTCCTACTGTCTAACCTGGGATCATGAGACAGGCCTGTGACATAGCACAGGTCTTAAGGGTGCTATCGATAACAAATATCGATGATGCAGACATGGAGGGTACCTCAAATAGAGGCTCATGGATTTGTACCCTTCACAGATGGCACTCAACCAGTGATGGCACCAAGCAGCTTCCCTGTATTGGTAACATGAAGTTGATGGATTCACTCAACTCTCCCTGACATTCAACTTTAGTGGGCTAAGGAGGGGAATTCAACTATAATTCAAAAGGGCACTTCTACTTTGTCCAGATGTAGCAATCCTAGTACTCTACTTCTGGAAGGGCTTCCCTTTAGAGTCATGAAGGAGCCAAGCTAGGTCCCAGAGACTGGAGAGGTTATAACCATGGCTTTATCAACAATGGGAATGTAGCCCCTTCCATGGGCTTGAACACAGACAGATTAAGACTTGTTGCTTTCTACCTGGTCCCATGCAATTATTGGCTGTCAACTGTCCGACAATAAAAACCCAAGAGTTCTTTGGGCTTAAAGCCTTCTGTATGTCAGTGGCTCCATCCTACCTCACAGTAGAGTTGGTACAAGAAGCTGAGCTGGGCTCTGGAAGCTGTGGCCTGCACTCTTTGATCAGTAGAAAAGGAACTCAGAACCCCAAAGTGCACCAGCAGCACAGAAGGCTAAATGCCATCCAGTCTCACTTAAAGTATCCTGTAAAAGAAGTACCCCAGACTTGGGAACAGAAGGAATCTGTAGATTAATATGTGAGCACCACACAGTGACACACCTTTTGAATGTAAATGAAATCAAAGGGCAGAAACTCAATCTTCATGTGAGCTCATGTTGGCTGCTTTCTAGCTGGCCACACCCCTTAGGTAGTTTCCTCTCTTTGAAAGGACACCAACATCTACAGTAAGTTCACATGTGTGAGGATCTTTTCTTCGTGGTAGCCTTTACGTTTTTAGTAGGAAAATCTGTTTGGGCTTCATCAGAGATCCCTCACACACCTGGTAACAAATCCAGTGCTCACCACTCAGTCTCACTGGGGCCCATAAGCACTGCTCCTCAGAGTCTCTGGTGATCTCCCAGTCCTGACAGAGACTTGAACACTCTGCCCATCTGGCCAAGTTCCCAAATGACRTGCCCTTCTGGGTAGAGTGCCACTTTTGCATGGAGTCAATAACCTGTGGAACCTGTGGAGTTGTTTTGAGGCAGTCAGAGTGTCCTTTTCTTGATGTACAGTGTACATCAAGGATACGCATGGCTACTGTTATCCGTTACCTCTACAGAAGGATCCTAGTTCATGGGGAGAAGAATAAAATATGATGACTATACAGACTTCTTCCTTTTTGTTGTAGATTATTACATTGTCTCAAATGAGCCTTTTTAATGTCAAATTTAGGTGAAGGTCACAGGCACCTTTGACCCTGGTGACATGGGACTTTTTGACTGATGCAGATTCAGTTTCCCCAGTGGGCTGGGAAGGACAGTGCCAACTGGAAGACAACATTCCTCTGCTGAAATAGTTTACTGAACAGCAATTGAGAACAAACTGTCTTGCTTTCCACTCTTGCTAGCCTTACCATTTTTGTCCTGGTAAACATGTTTCTCTTTGGTAAATGTATTTATATGTATTTTTCCTACGTAGTATGCATATAGCTCATTTCTCAAAAATGCATATGATCGTGTTTCCTCATCAAGTCAATTCTGGCAGTGTTCTCTGAGCGTTTGTTTTTAGTCCTTAGGATTTCGTGATGCTGTCTCTCCCTTTGTCTCTCCCCTTCCCTTTTCTCCTTCCTCCTCTTTTGCCTGTTTGCCTCATCTGCCCGCTCCTTCTCCTCTCCCCCCTGCGCCTCCTCTTTTGAGGAGGTGCCTTTTAGGTTTCACTCAATCTCGAAAACAGCATTTCTTTATTTTCCCTAACCAGCAGTTTCTTTTAGATTTGATGGCAAAGATTTGTCAGGTTCTAAATTGAATTGGACGAGGCCAGGAATGCCTACAGTGCCAGCTGTTGAGAACAGGGCTCTGCAGGGAGATTTTCCCGAGGTTGGCAAGACAGATAGAGACCCACAGATTCAGTTAACATAACCACATACCTTGAAATCATTATACAGGTTGGCTTGGGGGTCACTGAATCCTCTAATATATTTAAATAGCTGTGCGAACTTTTCTGTCTGAGCTTCTTTCGGAGTTTAGAAAGAGGCACCGGCTTTGAAGGATTGCTAAAACCACACTGTGAACTATGAACCTAAGGATACCTCCATTAAGCTTTGTATAAAGCAGTTTCAACTGAACATGGCTTTTGTGTTCCCAAGTGTAAAGACGAGAATACCAAACAATGATTTGTGTTAACCTAAAACTTACATGGCAGCTCTTTTTGTTTTATCTGTGGATCCTCATGAGGTGACTTGAATTTGCTGGGTCACAGCCTATCTTATCCCCAAAGCCTCCTTGCCACAGGAGCCAGGACCTAACATGAGCCCCAGATATGTTCAGAAACAGTGGACATAACATCTCGACCCCTTAGGAAATGACTTTTATCACTGAGAATTCTAGAAGAAAAACATTAATGAGTATAACATATTCATACAGAAACATGGGAAGATGCCTGACATTCAAGCTTTCCAAAATAGCTTAGAAATTATCATCCCTTAAAGACAACAAAAATAGAAATATTTCACCTGTGCCTATGGACCCGTAGTGTCTGTGACCTCCCTATGTGCCATGTATTTGCTTCTGGAACTTATTAACATCCACTAACATAATTCCAGGACCAATGCTACCTTCTTAGCATTCAGGCTCTGTGCTTCTGTTTGAATACCATGTTTTCTAAAAAGAAATTTCTTTCCTCTGAGTATATTTGAGTAGAGTGTATTCCATGTAGAGCCTCAACAGGCCGTTGTTACTTTTCTTGTCCTTCCTGGAGATAGGACCATGGCATGGTGTAACAGCACATTCTGTTCCTGCGCTTTCTATGGAAGGCAAGAGGTGGGTACAGGGACACATTGAACATCGGAGTCATTGCAGGTTGAAAATTCTTCTAACACCCAGAGCAATGTGTTTTAATAACAGCAGATCAAAGTCAACTCAGGACTSTATATTATGGGCCTACCTGACATTAAAGTTAGAATTTTGTCTTTAAAAAATAAAGCTTGATTAAATCTTAAAGGCAATTTTATGCTCTTCTGGAACCTGGGAAAGCACTGTCATTAACATTTGAAGCTGTAATTCTGAGGAAATGTCAAAAGTCCCAAGGGGACACAGTGATGGCACCAGTTCCAAGTCTGCCTTCCACAGGCCTTGCCTAGTGGTACGAATGACTGTCTTGTGGACATCTGCAGAGTCCAATTTAATTTTACATTTTTTTAAAGTTGATCATGATGGTCTGCTTATGACTTACAGGTATTGTTGAGTTTGACATAGACACATTTACACATGGTACACAGACATATGTGCTTTCTTATGTGTTGATGACAGTGGGAGGGAACGTCCCCATCACCAACAGGCACACTGAATTGGGAGCAACCAAGACTTGTGGATAAGAGTGTAGACATTCCATAAGGCTCTGACCTACTAACCTGTATTTGAAAAGTGAGGCAAAAACAGAGCTGGTCATACTCTGCTGGTGACCATCTCAGCCTGTCTTCATCCCATGCACTGCATGGAGATCTTCGAATTGGCTCCATGAAGGGATTATAAAAATCCTGTTTGGCATAGAACAAGCCTTCAATCAACTGACGACCATAAATTTATAACCTTGATTTATGAAGGACTATTTGGAAAAGTGGATTTTCAAGTGGTGTAAATATTAATACTGTATTTTGTGTTTATGATTGTATGTATTTGCTTATTTTTGATCATTCTCATTTAAAGGAAAGCAAGTCAAAAATATCCTAAAAAACACAAAGCAAAAGTAAAAGGGCCAAGAACACTGGAACAGGTTGCCTGGCATAAACCAATCCATGAGACTTAGCTTCCAGCCAGAGTAGGGAAGGCTTAGCTCCAAGAGTCATATTACCCTTGAGATAGCATCAGATACTGTACTTTCTGTGGCTCAGTTACATTTAGTCTCAGGCCAAGAAGGAAATGCATGCCTGTGTTTCCATGGAAGACTAGAGTACGGCGAGTGCAAGACATCATGGCAGCATTATTGTAAGCATGGCAGCCAGCTGCACCCTCTTCCAGCCAGATGTCCCAGCCTCAGAGTAACCATAGGGGAAAGACCAGAAATACAGTTGGAAGGCAGGCTTTGTAGAATGGAGGTTGGGAATGAGCACTGGGGCCAGTTGGGTATCACAGGCTCCTGTCCCTAGGCAGTCCTGAGTCCTGATGATGCCCCAGCTGGCTGTGACTTCCTCACTATGTTTTTAGCATCTTGGTCTCTTTACTATTGCCATGATAAAATACCATGCCAAAAGCAACTTGAAGAGGGGTTGATTTTAGCTCACAGCTCCATGTTATCGTCTATCGACGCTTCAAAAACTTGAGGGAGCTGGCTACATCCAATTCCTAATCAGGAGTAGAGAGAAAGAGCAAGGGATGCATTCTCAGCTCATCTTCTCTACTTTATAGTCTAGGATCTCTAGTCGGAGGAATAGCTCTGCCCACAATTAAAATAGATCTTCCCGCATCAGTTAATATAAATCAAGATGATCTTGCACAGTTATGACCAGAAGTCTTCTCTTAGGTGATCCTAGGTTTTGTTGGCTTGACAATTGGCTATCATAAAATAATAAAAAGCAACCATACAAATTACACGAATCTTAGAATTTTTTGCTTGTGCCCTAATGTTTGAGAGGCCCTGCCAGTACTCACTGCTGAGAGCAGTGTGTGTATTAAGTACAGAAAGAGGAAACTGAGCCAGCTTGGGGTACTGAGACAAGATACCCAGTGTTCCAGAGGTGAAACTCCAGCAGATTCAGCACCTGGTAAGGKCCATCTCCTACCTCCATTGGTGCCTCCTTTGCTCAGTGTTCCTTCATGTGATCAATGCTCAGKCTGTGGTCTCAGGATACTGATCTCACCTGGGAGGCATTCTTGGGTACACCTGTGTACTATCCTGTCAGTTCCCAGAGRTCTTATATAACTAATAACCCACCCTGAGGTGAACTGGGGTGGTGGGTGACAAAGATTTCATCCACAAAAGTGACTTCCATGAGAAGGCATGCTTCCAGTTTCTCACAGTAAACTGGCATCTGTCGTGGGACAGTGGCAAGACCGTCTTAGCTACAGATGTTTCTTTTGATCTGCAGCTTGTTCTTTATCAAGGATACGTTCCGAATCTCATGCATTTTCAAAAGCACCTTTCTTTTGCAGGCATGCGTTGTGGGTTGTGTTGTGGGCATGCGCTGTGGGTTGTGTTGTGGGTATGCGCTGTGGGTTGTGTTGTGGGCATGCRCTGTGGGTCACATTGTGGGCATGCGCTGTGGGCTCACGTGTGCATAAACAAAGGTCAGAAAATACTCTTGCTTGTTGTGTTTAGGTGACATCCACCTTGTTCTTTAAAACAGGTTCTCACACAGCCAGAAGCTTACCAATTCAGCCGCATTGCTGGCCAGTGAGCCCCTGAATCTGCCTGTCTTTGCCTCCCCAGCACTGGGGATGCTGTGACCCAGCTCCAAGCATCTCTTTGCACGCATTCTGGAGCTCAAACTCAGGTCCCTATGCTTGTAAGACTGTGCACTGGGGAGCATGGATGTGTACACCTCTCTGAAGAATTCCATGATTAAATTCATCTTTCTTAAAACCAGGCACTTGTGTGTAGGCATTCTTTAAATCATGCTCAGTGTTGATAGGAGACATCACTATGAGAAATACGTTCTCATGTGTGTACCACAAACACCCTTTCCTTTTAGAAAGYAYTCAATATAGTGCCTAATAGATTATTATATTCTGAGAAAAATTAACTCCAACTTTATCTGCAATAGATTATTTTACCTAAAATAAGAGCTTAAGCAGGAATTAGAAAGGGCTAGACCTCAAATTTTAACCAGTGAGTCATAATTAGAGGTCAAATTTTATTTCAGCATCAGTTTTTAGTTCAGCCAGTATCACTAATATTGGGAATTAATGTCAACTATACTAACGCATACGTGGCAATTTAGAGCAATCTGAAAATAGGATTATAAAGAAGATAGAAGTTTGCTTGATTAACCTTTAATATGATTCTTTAGAACTAGAGAATCTTCTGATGAGACGTTTGTTCTCCATTCACTGAAAATCCCCTTCCCTGACGCCCTTAGCACTGTCATCTGTTGGGCATCTGTGGGTTTTATGGACGGTTCTTTTCCTCTGGCATCAGCCACACAAATTTATAAGTGCAGGYGCTTCTTCCAGGGAGAGCAATGGAGCGTTTGGCTTGGTTTTGTATGAAGGGAACTGGGGCTTGTAAGCCAAACACTCAGGCCCAACCCACTTTCAAAAATTAGTGAGCAGCTATGGGAGCACACAAACCTGAAGAAGCGCATGAGGCTAGTTGACTCATAGCCGTGTCAAAGCTGATCTGACCTGAGGAGACAGAAGTGGTTTTCCCAAACTAGACAGACATAACTAACAAAGCTCCTACCTTGGGCTGTCTTCCTTTGCTGGTTTTGTAAGACTCTAAAAGGAACAYAGAGATGCTTTGGAAAATGCGAAACCACATGTCTTGGTTTGAGATGCTGTTCTGCTAGTATTGCCTTCTTCCCACTCTGCTGGGATCTAGAAAGTACATGCCCTGAAAGTACRGTGGGTGTCATTTTGAGGGTGTGGCTTGAGGAAGGCACCTTTATAGTGCAGGCTTGTCCACACAGGARTGGACGCTTCCACAGACACTCTTAGCTAGCCATCTGTATCTCTGCCAGAAGAACACACACGGAGATGTTCATGAGGTTGAAACAATTAGAAAACCCTGCAGGGAGCACTCTGGGGGCCAGTGCGAGTCATGGCAGGAAAGACTGTTGGTCATTTAATCTGAGGCGATTGCTCTTCGGAATTAAGAAACAAGATTAGGATTGTCCTGGGGTTTTCCTGTCACCACAGACATGAACTCAATAAGCCATGTCCTTCCAGGGTCACGTCCTGTTAGAGAACCTCATCTTCTTCCTGTGCTTGACAGGTTTCCCCACACTGCTGTCTCCCCAGGACTCAACCTTCCTCCGGCTGCAAGAAGGCATCCAGGTGAAAGCATCAGTTGTTGTGCTCAGGAGAGCAGGGCAGCCCTGTACCTGGCTATCCACTCTGGCTTTATGGTTTTGGGCCTTATGAGTCAGCCTGGCCTTCCTGTTTACAGGCTGTGTAGACTGTACCCAGCCAGACTAGTGTCTGATTTTGCCACATGTGCCCAATCTTTAGACATTCTCATCT
>BDUI01008997.1:29354-40559 GCA_002335545.1 Apodemus speciosus
ATGAATGAATGAATGAATGAATGAATGAGGCAATCTCTTAGAAGCAACTGAACGCTGGTGAAAAAATTCAAAATCTGACCTAGAGCTCAGCCATGGATGCTGGGATGTGTGGTCAGACCCAAGCCACCACCTTTGATGAGTAGCTGTGACTTTCTTTTATTCCCGCATAGTACAAGGAGGGTCAGACAGTAAGAGGGGTGAGGGAGGGAGGGAGGGTAGACTGATGGAGTGGTTAGGCAGGGGTGAGGCGGGGAGGGGTAGACTGCTGGGGTGGTTAGGCAGGGGTGAGGCAGGAAGGGGTAGACTGCTGGAGTGGTTAGGCAGGGGTGAGGCGGGTGGGGGTAGACTGATGGAGTGGTGAGGAAGGGGTGAGGCTCCTGGGCTTAGGTTACAACTTCACAAGGACCGTGTGTCCAGTATGCAAAGAGATTCAACCTCTCTGGACCTCAGTTTCCTCATGTAAGAGACAGAACTAGTCATAGTACCTGTCTGGTTGAGATACTGCATGGATTGACCGAATGTACCCAACATATAAAATTATTAGAACCATAAGTAGCAGGGAGCACATGGCCAGTACCTGGTGTTCATGGTGATTAGCTATGGATTGGGAGGTCGTGTTCTCATGTGAGATCCATGATACGAACCACAGAAGCTGTCACTGGCCGAAAGCTTACAATGTATGAGGCTTGAGGGGAGGATTTCTTTGGATCCTGGTTTTAAAGGGTGCAGTCATCTTGACAGAGAAGGCAGGGTGGGAATGTGTAGCCGGGGGTTCTCACATCTTAGCAGATAAAGAAGCTAATCACAGACCCACCCACCCACCTATCCATCTATCCCATCCATCTATCTGTCCTTCTAGCCATCTGTCCATCCATCTATCCACCCACCCACCCATCCATCCATCCATCCATCCATCCATCCATCCATCCACTGCTTAATCCATACACAAATCAATCTGCTCATCTCTATTTCTCCCATCTATCCATCCTTCCATTCCTTAATACATCCATTGGTCCATCCATCCATCCATCCATCCATCCATCCATTGCTTAATCCATCCATCCACTCATCCATTCATCTATTCATCTCTCCATCCATGCATCCATCCATCCATTGCTTAATCTATCTGTCCATCTCTATCTCTTCATCCACCCTCCCACCCATCCATCCACCCATCCTTTCTTTGCCCTCCCTCTTTCTCCTTTCCTCCCCTACCCCTTCATCCTTATAGTCATCCCTTTATCTATCTATCTATCTATCTATCTATCTATCTATCTATCTATCTATCTATCTATCTATCTATTTATTCATCTACCCCCACCAACCCATCTATAGATCAACCCAGGCACTTCTACCCTCATTTATGCATTTGTCCTTCTATGCACCCTTCTTACCTCCTCCTTTCTCCTTCCCTCGTTAACTCTGCCCCCCCTTTTCTTCTTTAGGCCACAATTTGGACTCACCATCACTGTGGCCCTCCTTGCAATGTTACCTTTGACCTCCCGCAGTCTCCTTTCCATGACTGGAGTCCTATAGACTCTATCCGAGATGCCTCGAGGAAGCTGGTCAGAGGAAGAAAATAAATCTCTGTCTGCTTTACCCCGCATGACCTTTCTTTGCCAAGGAAGTCTCTTATAAACACTGCCAGGCCTGGAGGAGGCCAAGAGTTTGGAGTGACTCCTTCCAACGTCAAGGGACTCACTGATCTGCATCCAGAGGAGGTTGAAGTGGGCTGATGATGGTGTGACCCAGGCCAGGGTTTCTTCTCTCCTCCTGGACCTGGCAAGTGAAGGAAATTGTTGGACCACTGTGACGGCTAGTTCTAACATTCAGACAACTTCCTGGTTCAAGAGACTTGGTGCTAAGGGTGTAGCTCAGTGGTGTAGAGCTCCTGCTGCATCGCCCACAAAGAAGAGTTCTGTGTCCCTGGGCTATTGACATGTGTATAAGAGTAGGTGCTCATCCTGGTCACGTGGTGGACTGGTCCTATCCCACACATCCTGCCTGGCTCAGAAGAGATGCTTGTCTCTTACACTCAGAGCTCATTGGTTAAAACTAGTCATGTGACTCAAAACAAAAGCTGCTCGGAGAAAGAACTGGGGAGGCATCGCATCAGCATAAACAGAAATGACAGCCACCTGCAAGGACCCTTAAGACAACTTGGAAAAAGGCAAGAAAGTATCAAATGTAACAACTCTGTTACACTGGTAACCTTTGGCTTTGTGCCCTTTGACCTCTCTTTCTGAAGTCACACAGTCAGGCACACACACAAGGGCAGGTTGACTACTATGTTCCAAGTCATGATGTCCTCGTGCAACATTTTCTCCCTCAATTTTTCTAAATTACACTTTTCGATTTCTTTTTACATTTGTAATTTTCATTTTAAAAAATATCCTTCTGTAAGACTAAAACCCACCGTATTTCCCTGAATTTTGTTTATGTCTTGCTATTTACCTATAACTTTTGTAATGACTATCATAAATGTAAGTGTCTTCAGATCCCTTCATTTTCTGGCTACTGTAAGAAAATGCTGGGCAGAAGCAGCTTGTTCTGGAAAGGTTAGTCTACACTCATGGGTTCATGGAGATTTCAGTCTCTCAGGGGGAGGGTCTCCTAGTTAGTTTCCACTGCTAACTCGACACAGCCCAGAGTTACCTGAGAGAATCCCAGTTGCCCTGTTCGGACAGGCCTGCGAGCGTGTCTGTTGGGGCATCTTCTTGATTGATGGTTGAGGTGGGAGAGTCCGACCCACAGTGGGTGGCGCCCTTTCTGGGCTCTATAAGGAAGTGGGCTAGAAACCTAACTTTACTCCAAGGTGCCTGCCTCTACTCCTGCTCGAGTTACCTGAAACTGTAAGATGAAACAAATCCTTTCCTCAAGTTGCTTTTCTTACTCACTGCAGCAGCAGAAGAGCCCACTAGAAGAGGAGGGGCGTGGTGGGTGGCTCAGTGCATGGTGGTGGGAGCTGGTGGAAGGCTGGACTCTCACACAACCCCTGATGGATGGCGCGCTGATGCCCCGGAAGTCCTATGTCTGAAAGCTTATGCAACCTTCCAAAGCAGCACACCAGCTGTGGATGAAGTTTTCAGATACCCAAACCTGTGGGGGACGTTCCCCAATCAACCCAAGCGGGTCTTGTTTCTTTAGATCAGAGCTCTGGGAAGGGATCAACAGCTTGATTGACATAAAGGTTTCGGATAGATGTGCTTCACTGGCACTGGAAGATTCTAATGATTCCTCCTCCCTGTACACATTCATTTTCCCGCTGGGAGTATGGGAGGGTGCTCAGTCCCCACCCTCTGTGTGAGCATCAGGTTGAGTCCTCTTTACCTTTGAGGAGAAGAAACAGTTTCCTTGAGTGATTTCTCCACTCACAGTGGAAAGTGAGCTTTCATAGTATTTTGAGAATTTAAAAAAAATGTATTTTTGGAGTGTATAACTGATTTGTAGGAGTTCATTTTAATTCTTTATACACAGACCCATGATACGATTAAATATTTATAATGTATACAATTACAGTATATGATAGCTACAATGAACTCATAATTAATGGTTGTGAACTAAACCGTTGCTCTCATACCTTGCAAATAGATTCTTTCAGTTCTCTTAACTGCTATTTTTTTCTGTTACTGTTATTCTGTTTCGAAGGTATTTTATGATGGCGATGATGATGATGATGATGATGTGTGTGTGTGTGTGTGTGTGTGTGTGTGTGTGTGTGTGCACATGCATGCACACCCAAGGAGGCCATGTAAATACCGAGGGAGAGGTGTGGCTACAAGCCAAGGTACACCATGAACCTGGAGTTGGGAGAGGCAAGAAGGCAGGTCCCTTGGACTCATCAGAGGAGCAGTGTGGCTTTGCTGACACCTGGTCCGAGACCATGACACTGGATTCCCTTCATTGGGAGTCTGTGATGTCACTGCAGTCCTGGGTGACAAGTGCTGCGTTTGCCCTCGGGGGAAGGCACAGTGGGTTAAGGGACAGGAGACCTGGGGTCCAGATGATCCTGGTAACCTCACTTGACCTATCTCTATGAAACAGAGAGGGGCAAGCTTTGGGTCCCCCCTCCACCCCTTTCTTAGTTGGGTCATTTACTCAGCAGCTGAAGTGGTTCTGGAGTGGCAGTGGCATCACAGAGAGATGGTACCAGGATGAACTGGGCCCTCACTCTTCTTTTTTAATATTTATTTATTTATTTATTTATTTATTTATTTATTTATTTATTTATTATATGTCAGTACACTGTAGCTGTCTTCAGACACCCCAAAAGAGGGCATCAGATCTCATTAGGAATGGTTGTGAGCCACCATGTGGTTGCTGGGATTTGAACTCAGGACCTTCAGAAGAACAGTCAGTACGTTTAACCACTGAGCCATCTCTCCAGCCCGGCCCTCACCCTTCTAAAAGGACACAGCCACCACTCCTGTAAACTGTTGCCAGATGGGAATACAGTCTCAAGTTCTTCTTTTTCAAGGGAAGAGAGAAATCAAGATGTCTTTTCATGTACAAATCTGACTTTTGAATGCCTGCGATTGATTCCAAGCATGCCGTGGGCTGACCACAGCAATCCCGAGGGGTTAAAGCAAACCCCCATCACCCTCATCTCCAAGGCCACTCTCCAGCCCCCTGAGAGTTCTGACTTAGGGACCCCCCCTCTCCCACCAAGCCTCAGAGCCCTGTTGTTGGCAGTCTCGTGATGGCAACCTTGGGAGTAGTAGCCCGGCAGAGCTGGGGGATAGGAACCCAGCGAGAGAGGAGAGTCAGCCACGTTGCAGAAGCAGACTGGGTTCTCTCCCCTTCCTCATGAACTGCTGGGTTTCAGGGAGCAGACTGGCTCTCAGGTACAAAGCTTTAGCCCACTAGCCAGTCAGCCACGGTTCCATGGTGCCCCATAAATCCTAAGCAGTTTTTATTATTAATAATCAAATCCAGCTGATGGTAGACGCACCAACAAAAATGTCACAGGACAAGGCACAGTTTGAAGGTTTCCCCATGAGCAGAGCACTGGAGAATCCAGATTGTTTTTTCCCCATCAGAATACGGCTGCTACTGACATCCACCCAATAGGAGTTTACCGAACACCTACTGTGTGTTCTATTCCTCATGCCGCCACACGATTGAGTTTATGGCAAGCGGGGAGTGGGCACTAAGGAAAATAATTAGTCACAGCGAGGAAAAGACTTTTGATAGAGCAGGGGTTTTGGGAGAGTCACAGGAAGGATCCAGATGATATTCTCAGGGGGGCTGATACCCATGCTCCTTGGCAAAGGGGTGGCATGCATGAAGCCAGATGTGCAAAGAGTTTTGGAAAGAGCCTGGTTGGAAAGCCATGGAGCAGTCATGGGTTGGGGGTCTGGAAAATGGGGTCTTTTGAGTTTTAAGACCTTATGAATCTGGGGGCCAAATGGCAGTGACTGTTTGCACTCTGTCTGTCCAAGCAATGGCCTGGGTGTGGGTTCTGGGAGCCGCAGGGGGCGGAGCCAGACCCACGCAATGGCTAGCTGGTGACATTTCCACTCACACAGGTGGCAAGGAAACATCTCTCAAGGCTCTGAGATTTGGAGCAGCTGGGAGGCTTTCTTTTAGGACGCTCTTGAGATGGCATGGTCCATCAGGTGCAGCTGTCACATGCAGGACAGATGTTCCCAATGCCACCTTGGCTATGAGCACTGGTCTGGGCACTGGTGATGCAGTAGCCAAGTAGCCATGAGAAATGTGAGGCACAGGCTGAGGAACTCAGAGGGAACGGGAAGTGAGCAAGATAGCACTGAGGAGGGAGGGAAGGTGAAGAGTTAAAGAGGAGGGGGGAAAGGGAGAGACAGACACACACACAGAGGGAGAGAGAGAGAGAGAGAGAGAGAGAGAGAGAGAGAGAGAGAGAGTGCAAAAGCAACTTGAAAAAGAAAGGGTTTATGTGGCTTATGCTTCTGTCTCAGTCCATCACTAAGTCAGGACAGGAACTCAAGGTAGGAACCTGGAGGCGATGCAGAGGCCATTCAGGAAACTACTTACTGGCTTGCTTCCTGTGACTTTCTCTGTTTGCTTTCTTACCTGCTCCACGACCACCTGCTCGGGAATGGCACTGCCCACAGTGGGCGGCACCCTCCCCACATCAATCACTAATCAAGAAAATGCTTCACAGCTTTGCCTACAGACCATCTGATGGAGACATTGTTTCAACTCAGGTTTCCTCCTCCCAGACGATTTTGGATTGTATSGAGTTATTGTTTGGGGTTAACAGAATGTAGCCAAGGCAGACCGAGAAGGCAAGGGAAGTGAGGGAGGGGAAGATGGAGAGGAAAAGGACGGGAGGGAGAGAGAGAGGAAGAAGAGAGAATGGAGACAACACAGGGGAAATCAGAAGAAGGGGAGGGGGAGAGGAGAGAGAAATCCTGATCTGGGGAGTCATTTCAGGTTGCACGATCCCTGATGACCTACCTTAAAGGGTGATGCTTATGCAGTTGTCATGACAACCATCAGGGAGGGTATGGATGGAATTCTGGGCAGAGAACAGTCCAGGCTGTGATTCTGAGATAGCCTTGGCAAACTTGATGCAGGATTGTAGCAGGGAGCTGCTGCTTAATGAAACAAAATGTGAGGCTGGGCTTGAGAAGTGAGTGGGGGAGGGGTGATGGCCAGCAGATAGGGAGGACTGTGCACAGTAGGCTAATGTCCGGAAGGGCTGATGGTCTGGTCTGATCTCAGCTCTGAAAAGACAACCTTGACTTCCTGGATGGAGACATGTCAGGAAAGGGAACAGGAGGTCCAGGTAGGAGACAAACGACATTCCGTAGGAGTGGCAATGGGGCGTGTGGCCATTTTGGGGGACATTCTTTGCAATAAATCTCATATCATTTGCTCAAAGATGGAGCACACTGGGCCAGGCATGGTGGTGTCCCTAATTCCAGCACCTGGGAGGCAGAGGTAGGCAGATTCCTGTGCGTTTGAGACAGCCTGATCTACACACCTAATTCCAGGCCATCCAGGCTATATAGTAAGGTCCCACCAAACAACAATAAAAGAGACCTCGGGTGACCAGAGGAGCCAGGGAAACCATTCTTCATGATTCCCCAAATGCCCCCCGTGCCTTTAGCGCATTTGACCTGACGAAATCTCAGGCTTAATTAGCAGCAGTCCTCTCGGAGGCGAACGCTACTGCCTTGACTTCATGGCTGCGAAGAGGCAGTTCCGAGGGACAGAAGGGAAGCTCAAGACGCCACCGGAGGCTGAGAGGCCAGCTTTCTGCCGGGATGGATGCCCTGCACCACGCCCCACCCCCTCCGCTCACACCAACACCTTTCCCAAGGTTGATTGTGAAATCCAGAATCCAGCCCATTTCCCCACGCTCCGGGGTGAGAGACCTAGTTGGTGCAGCCTGGTTGGGAAAGTCCCGAAATGCCAGATGGCGTCAAGTCTCCCAAGGCAGAGATCACCAGGGCAGACAGTACCTCTGAAACCGGCTCTGGGAAGTGAGTCTYACCAACCCTTTGAATGCCTGAATGCCACCCCGGATTTCATAGTCCTCCCCCCATCCCACCCCACCCYGATCCTCCAATGGCTTCTAGCTTTCCTCTTGTGACAGTTTCGGTGATATCCTATGACAGGGGGAATATGCAGCCACAGGGATGCAGCGCAGTGCCCGGGAAATGTCACCTCCAATTGATGTCACCGAGGAGAGAGAAGCAATTAAGGCGCTAGCTCATTCTTGAAGCTCTGGCTCCAGGCAGACTGTAGGGGGTTGAGAGGAAGATGGAGGAGGGAAGTCTGGGAAGGAATGGGAACAGGGGCTGGAAGGGGCTGGAAGCAGGGCAAAGAGGGGGAAGGAGAGCCTTTCCCAGCACGGGGCAGGTGCACAGGAAGCGTGCGTTGAATGAGTCAGTGAACACTCTAGCAGATACTATGATGTGTCGCCCAGGCCATTCAGACCTTCAAGACTGCCAGCTCTGGGGTGTGAGAGCCATTTAACAGCTCCCAATGGAGTCCCTTTGTGTGCCCACTCTCCACAGCAGCACCGTACACAGTGACCTGTTGACTTAGATGTTCAAAGACCCAACCTTTTGAACTTCACACAGTATAGCTGTGACGAGCCAGCTCAGCTCATGAGCCCCTCGTTGGAGAGATCAACACCTTCACTTGTTATGGTTTGAATATGCAACATACCTCCATGGGTTCCTATGTTGAAGGGTAGTTCCAGCTAAGTGGTTCTAATGTGGAAGGTTCTGGAAAATTTAGAGGAAGTAGGCTGTTGGGGGGGGGGATGGCTTTGAAAGTTACACGTGGTCCCCAGTCTCCTCTTCTCGATCTGTTTCCCGTCAGGACATGAAGGTGAAACTCCTTCCTCCCTACACCGGCATTGTTTCACTGGTGTTTGTTTCATAGCTGACAATATGACCGGCTCACACAAGTCTTAGCATTATTCAAGCTGCCCTGCTCATGGCTCCCTGTGAGGTGAGCAGACATAGATAAGTTGGTCTTTGCACAAGAGCTGACACGACTTGACCAAAGGGTAGTGTATGGGTTAAGGGAAAGGCCAGCAACTCTAGTAAAGGTCAAAATGCCACTGACCCAGGTCTTCTGTAACCTGCCAATCATGAATGGGCTGTTTGCACGTCCACCTCACAGTGATGAGTCGTCCTAAGTAGCTTCCGTCTTTCTCCACTTGTGAACTTGGCAGCCATCTTTGCTCTAAGATGGCTGCTCTAGCTACTACGTGATGTCTCAGTTCTAAGCAGTGAGGGGAGGGGACAGCAAATTCAGGGATTTATCCTGTCCCTTCTCATGACTTCCCATTGGCCAGAACTTAGCCACTTGGCCATCAGTTAGTTCTGTAGACAGTTCTGTTCTTAAATACAATAGTTTCGTTCTAGAGATGGAGGGGTGGTAACTGGAGAGGTTACTGCTTATCTCTGGACAGATGAACATCTGATCAATGGGAAGCCAACTCTACAAGCTCCACACCAGTCTGTGGTTGATACAAAGAGAATATGTGGCAGCTGAGGAAGAACGGGATAGGGATAGAGTAGGGCAGGCTGTGAAGAAGGAGGAGGCAGAGGGTGAGATCGTTTCTTGAGGTATGAATTCTTCAGTTCTTAGTTCTAACCATGAGTCTTGTGCCTAGCCATTGAGATTCTGGAGTAACAAAAACTGGAGTTTTCAACCTAGGCAATCATTACAGTTGTGAGACAGGGTCAGAAGAATCTAGAGAGGGACTCCAGAAATGTGATGTTTGGCAGGTCAATAACATTCTCAATGACTCAGGGACTCGGGGTCTTTCCCCATCCCACCATCTTCAACCTCAGCATGACTGTCTCCACTCATGGTGACAACATGAACCGGCTCCCATGCATTCCTTCAATGAACCTGGCAGTGGGGGGGAGGGGGAGAGAGATGGAGAGAGAGAGAGACAGAGACAGAGACAGAGAGACAGAGAGACAGAAAGGCAGAGAGACAGAGAAAGGCAGAGAGAAAGAGACAGGCACGCGCACACACGCACACACACACACATGCACACACACACACACACACAGAGAGAGAGAAAGAGAGAGAGAGAGAGAGAGAGAGAGAGAGAGAGAGNAAATGGGGCTAGACCCAGCTTTGGACATGGTTCCTCACGCAACTAGCCAGGCAACTGTAAAGACCCTCTCCCTTCTCCGGGGCCTCAGTTTCCCTATGCGYGACAGAGAACATAACATGTGCCGAGATAGACAACCCACAGGTCAGAAGACACAGACACRTCCAGGATGGTGGGAGTATCCAGGATGCTGAGTTGAGAGGGACACTTTATGAATGGCGCTCGGTCTGTTTTCTCCCATCTATARTATCACAGCGGACCTCTTGTTCCCAGAGGTCCCTCCATCAAGCCCTTGTACCCACTCATGACACAGGCACAGCTGTGCTGGGAAGAGCATTGTACAGACTGCATCTTCCTCCTCCTCTTCCTCCTCTTCCTTCTCCTCTYCCTCCTCCTCTTCCTCCCCTTCCTCCTCTTCCTCTTCCCCCTGTTCCTCCTCCCTCTCTTCCTCCCCYTCCTCTTCATTCTCCTCTTCCTCCCTGTCCTCCTCTCCTGGCTYCTCCTCATCTTTTTTTCCCCTCTTCCAGCTCTTCTCCCTCTTCCTCTCCCTCCTCCTCTTTTCTACCTTACATTAGTGAGGATTAAGTCCAGGGCCTAGTGCTTGCTGGGCCAGTSCTCCACCATAGACTGCTATTTCCAGTCTTCTTTTTATTTTACTGTTTGAGACCAAGCTTTACCACGATGCCACATTTTGCTCTGGAAAAATATGCAATCCTCCTGCCTCAGACTCCCAAGTAACTGGTATTGCAGACTCATAGCTTCTCTTGCATTTTCTTTGTTTCAGGATTTTCTCTCTGTGGCCCAGGCTAACCTCAAGCTCACGACTTTCTAGTCTCAGCCCCCCTCCCCACCCCCAGATGCTGGGATGACATGAGCTTGCTGGCCACCATGCCTGCCAGATCTCGGAATTGAACTTTTCTCACCACCCTGGGTCTCTCCAGGCCTTGGCACTTTCCGTCCTCTTTCTCCAAGGGTTCAYGTGTGGACCGGACCAAGAGGTTCATGGAATTCCGGGACAGGTCTAGCATAGGTGCCTATGAATATATTTCTTTTTGATYACGCCAGAGCTGGCAAAGAGCAAAGGAAGCGGCGAGTGCGGAGGTCATTTGAAATGACCATCCTTTTCAGAGTTTGTACCCCATCTGGTCTCTCCTGCTGAGAAGCCGGCTGGGCACGCAGTCCTGAAAACCTGTGCCAGACGGACCAGCTAAGTCCCAGAAGTCTGCTCCTGATGCTATTTGGCAACCTCAGGCCTCTCTGGGCCAAGGGTTTAGTGCCAAGTATAATTGTGATTTACACCCCGGACCCCTTTGGGTGCAAAATGGTTTTGATTAGATGCATACCATGTTTATTAAGCCTTGCACAAGGCAGGCTGAGGGCTTGGCTTCTCTGCCTTAAGAGGGAGGGAGATTTACACGGCTCCCTGCAGGATTCATTTAATCTCTTGGGGATTTACTGACCTTCAATTAGAACTGTTAAGTACTGTTTACACGGTCCCTAATTCATACAAGACCCACGTAAGGCTGCCTTTTGCTTTCATTAAGGACCCGAATCAGGGAAATAAAATGTAAAGGGTCTCTCTGCCAAGCAAGATGTGATTGGGGTTTCAAAGAGAGAAGAAGAAAAAAAAA
>BDUI01008998.1:3675-26449 GCA_002335545.1 Apodemus speciosus
CTGGAGAGATGGCTCAGTTGTTGAAGCATTTGGTGTTCTTGTGGAAGATCCCCAAACCACACAGGTACAATGTATGAACATGAAACATACATACAAATGTACATTCCTTCGTGTGTGTGTGTGTGTGTGTGTGTGTGTGTGTGTGTGTGTGTGTGTGTGTAGGAAAAACACCCTTACAATGCAATAAAAATACATAAATTAAAATTTTTTTGTAATGCTAAAATACCTGTCTGTATTTTATTGATTAAAAGCTTGATCTAAACCAAGAAAAGAGGCTTCAAACTATTGTAAACAATTTCACATTTTTGAAAAAGCTCAGGAATACACAAAATGGCATCTTTGAGGGAGAGTGTTCATGGGCTTTCATTTCTCTGGTTGTGGAGAGCTGGAGTGTTGTAGGATYAGAGCAAATCACCTCATAATAGCTATAGCTACCTTAGCAGCCCTGCGTTTTCATTCTCATGATTATTAGGTAAACCCCAAACAGACTCCTGGCTTCCTGAAATAAGAAGCCAAAGAATGTCATCAAATAGCATTTGATACCTACAGCAGAGGCTTCCTTATTTAGTTTTAGCCTGCCTTCCTCATGTTTCTGCCAACGKATTCTTAAAATACTTTGATTTATTACTTTATTGTATTCTCTTAATAGAAAAACATTATGAAACAAAATCCCATGTTGAAATATGGCATTTCAGGCAATTTTAATTCATWTTCCTTAGGCCATACTTATTAATATTTGGCTCCATAATAATAATAATAGCAAATTAAATAATAAAAATTACTCATGSTATAATAATTAAATTGAACTAGTAACATCTGGCTCCTCAAGTTTTTGTACGGGCAAGGAAAACGGCTGCCATCTAGGTCACATCATGTCACTTTAAGAAGGGGTCATATGATATAGGTATGCGAAATGGGGCTGATGTCATGACTTTAAAACCTAGTGTTGCTCTAAGTGAGGGCATTAGGCTTTGGAATTGGACAATAGTTGATGAGACGGGAAATCAAACTTAATTTGATTAGATAGATTTGGACAACCCTCTCTTTCTCTCTTCTATAAAAATGAAATAATAACAGCCATGAAAATACAGCAGGAACGTCGAAAAAGCATCTGAAAGGTGACTTTACTCTGGCAAACACTCAGTAAATATTAGTCATTTTTGCAGAGAACTCAGCTTCTTACAAAGAGGTGGCTGCTTGGAAAATCTCCACGCTTATTGGGGAACAAAGAGATCAACTGGCAGACCATTTCCCTTGCTCCAGCACCATGATCTTACTTTAAGGAGGCCAAAGCTCATTTGTGACTTCAGCAATGGACATTCCTTGTAATTTTAGAGAATGTAATGGATTTTTTGCTAAAGGTCTCTGAGGTCATGAGTTCTCCAGCATCTGAGCATATGTATCAGGATTTTCTATACTATATTTATTCATCCCCTGTGGAAGTCTGCCTATCTCAGGTAGTGAGACAGATAGACCCGCACTTGTCAAGTTCTAATTATTCTTCTGCATAGTACAAT
Organism: Apodemus speciosus; assembly: GCA_002335545.1. Lineage (NCBI taxonomy): Eukaryota > Metazoa > Chordata > Mammalia > Rodentia > Muridae > Apodemus > Apodemus speciosus. The sequence continues at coordinate 5,193 of BDUI01008998.1, forward strand.
GCAGGAACTCAGATTAGGATTTCATTGTTCAGGAGGCACAAACAATAGCAGGACCACTGTCTGAACATTTGCTGCACCAGTGGCCTTGCACTAAGCATCCCACACATGCATCTTGGAGAAATAGCCACATAAAACTATAATGAAYTCTACCRCCTAAATGAGCTGGAAGAGACTTGCAGAGGCCCAGAGTCAAAGAAGCTTGTCTCATAGGCTGGGCTGAACATGTCTACCTCTCTGCTGACTCCATGTTATATCTATCAGCCTTGCATGTTCTGACAACCTCAGTCAAACCTCAGTGCTTGTTGTCTGGGTTGGTCTACCTCTTTGGAGATATTAGGGGAGCAGGAGAGATCCATCAACTTCTAGATCTTAGGCGCTACCTCCAGAGATTTTGACCTTTCAAAGGTAAGAAGCTTAACATACTGTCTGGGCTCAATCCCAAGGTTATGGTAGCATTGCTGGGGATAAGTTCCTTAAATTGATCACCATATATAAAATAAAGCTATCAATTGTGTATCCCTATGGGGTTTTTATAAAAAGTAATAAATAGATACTTAGAAAATGTTGATATCTGATACTGTTATTCAGTTGATTTCAAGAGGGGAAAGGCTCCAAATGGCAAAGTAGCACCATGTCAAAGCTGTAGGAGATGCCTTCATGTCTGCCAAGTATGCTCTGAGTAGCATTTGACAAGTGTTTGATGTAGCTTGGAGGATTGGCACTGTCGCCTGCTCATGAATGATGGACTGGGTCCTACAGTCTCTCTAGGGATACAATGGTTTGTTCCTGTGCCTAGAAACCTGTGCCTTAATAGAAAAAAGGACTCAAGAGCACTAACTCATGTGCTATATTTTGCATAACAGTGAGCATTCTTGCTATTAAATGAGTTTTAAGGGTGGAGGAGAAGCTTAAAGCTGAGTGTCCTGTCAGGCTTTTTATAGAACACATATTGTAACTTCTCCCTTTCTTTTTCTCACCCCCTGCTTTGTCATGCCTTCCTTATTCTTTATTATCAATTAATAAATAACCACAATCACATTTACTATTATTATCATCTAGACTAGGTATGCAGCCCAAACTGGGCTTTATCTTCTGTCTTAGCTTTGTGATGACTAAAGAAACTCCATCTTATGCTAGGCATCCATCTTGGTACCCACTAGCCATTTGTCTCTTATTCCAGTCCTTGGAAGATAAATTCCCAATAACCCTGACTTTGGCTTCTGTAACTTGCTTTTGCAGACACCCACAGACTGTTCTTAGCTTCTTTAACCACTTAAGTTGGCAAAACAGACCAGTTTTTACTTGTTGGCATAGCTATTAAAGGTCGTCTTGTAGTTTTCCCTTTAGGAATCCTTTCCCACACCCCTCCTTCATGACATGCCTTGGGTTTTAAGGCTGTCATCCTGCTAGCAGCTAATCAATAAATCTTCCAATTATAACTGGATTGAGTCTATGGTATTTTCCCAGGAGTCACAATCTTCTTAATAGCTTCCCTTCTAGAATTCCAGGTATACACCACCATATCCAAGTCTGTGGTGGTTTGAATGAAAAATGTCCTCCATAGACTCATATATTTGAGCATTTGGTCCCTAGCTGGCAATGTTGTTTGGGGCTTTTATAGAACTTAGGACATGAAGACTTGCTGGAGGAAATACATTACAAGGGGAGGGCTCTAAGAGCTTATAATTTTGCCTTACTTCCAATTTGTTCTCTCTGTTTCCTCCCYGTGGTTGAGGATGTGGTCTCTCCATTTCCTGCTCCAGATGATCACTACAAAGCTTTTTCTGCCATTATAGACTCTCCCTCTGGAACTGCAAGTCTTTGTATAAGTCACTTTTAGTCATGGTATTTTATCAAAGCAACAAAAAGAAACTAACACAGAGACCATATTGTAATTTACCTGTCAATTTTCAACACTGTCTTAGTTGAGTCCAAAAGGAAGGAGATTGTCCTCTGTTGGATTTTTGTCTCCAGATTTCAGTCTTATTTAAAAGTAAAAGAGGAGCTGGAGTGATGGCTCAGCAGTTAAGAGTGCTTGCTGCTCTTCAAGAGGTCCGACATTTGATTCCCAGCACTCACAGGATAACTCTCAACTGTCTGCAACTCCACTGCCAGGGGMCTCAATGCCCTCTTCTGACCTCCCTAGGTACTGCATAATACTATGAAAAGACATACATGCTGCAAATGTTTCTAAGCATTAAATGAATGAATGAATGCATGAATAAATAAATAAAGTTTTAGAGGCACGTGGATCTATTACTTATCTCTTCTGATTACTTGAAATAGAAATATCCACTGAGATTTGAAGTTTGTATTTACAAAAAATTTTTGTTTGTTTCCAGACAGAGTTTTGTAAAGTAGCACAGCCTGGCTTTGAACTTGCAAACTTTCTGCCTCAGCTGTCCAAGTGTGAGGACTACAGGGTCTGCCAGGATGCTTAACTGTCTTATTATTTATCTTCAAAGTTTTATAAAGAATGGGGCTTGAGGTTTATTCCTGTGCTTATTCATTCTTCTGTGTAGACATGATTTTGACCCATCATTGTTCTGTCAACACACAGCAGCACCTGACTTTTTGTCTTGTCGTGGATATTGTGAAGAAAGTTTGGCCACAGTCCTTCTCAGTGTGATCATTGCTGTGGAGAGAACCAGGATATAGCACTTGTGAACATAAATGGCTGAACATGGAGAATATTATTATGTGCAGACAATTTGCCTAGATTATACAAAAGGCTTCTTGAAGAACCTACTTGGGACTTTTCAAAATGGTAGGAAGTTCTCCATCTAGGAAGTTGTTAAAATGAATAGACACTTAAGAATGGGTTTTGTGAACTTAAGTGTGGCACATCTGTCAAGTACAGCTTATACCAAGACCCTGAAGCTGGAACAGAGGACTTTCTGATAGAATCAGCAAGCACAGAAGATGACCAATTGGACACAAAGCTTTGACAGAGAGTGATGGAGAAATGGAGTGCACAGAAAGTTAGGCTGGCATGGAATTGTCCTCCAAAACCATACTAAAGCACTTTGTATTAGTTTTGAAGTTTGCAGGAAGCCAAGGAAAGTTTCTGAGCAAACACAGACTGCTCCAAACCCAAGATGATTAATCTAGTGGCTGGGATAAGATAAAGCAAAACTGGGAAGAAGTTCAGTCTTCTTGTTGAAGGGATAGGGGTTCATGGGAAAGAGAGTGACAACCCAGGGAAAACTGAATAATATGCGGAAGCAGGACTACAAGCTAACAGGGATGTGACTGCTGAGGGGTTTTTGGCTCTTAAGAGTTCTGAGGATCACAACCAGGCTGGGCATGTTCTGGAACAGAGAAAAGATTAACATAAGTCTCTCTGCTTTCTTTTATGTGGGATTTCTCTCCTCAACTGGAAGCCCACCACAGCAGCCTCCTTCCTGCTCCTTACAGATTCCAGCTCATTCCATCCCCAGTGCTTTGGAATAGATTCTACCCTCCAGTTCAGTCCTTTCCTCAACCTTTGTGGAGATTCCTGGTCAATCCACCTAAACTCACATTCCATCCCTTTGCCCTTGTCTTGTGCTCAGAATCCTGGTGGGTTTTTATTAGTGCATCCATCACCATGCGACATTAGGTTTTCTGTTTCCACGTTGGTCATTTCCTACTGCCAGTTAAATTTCATGATTCTCCCACCAAGGAGACTCTACTATCCTTTAGCACATGTCTTACAGAATTCAACAAGTCCCAGTCGAATGGTTGAAGACAGGTCTTATCCTTTACACAAAGGGGTGACCCAGTTATTCATACAGGTAGAGAGGCTCTACTACCCAGTCACAAGTCTACAGACTGCTGCTAAGGTATCTTTCCAGCAGAGGAGCTTATGCTTTGACTGTGGCTGTCTTTCATGTTCAGTGGAACTCATTCATAGGGAGGGTACAGTCCCCAGTCATCCTATATGCAGCCACCAAGGGCAGTGTGTGAGACTGATTGCAAAGCATTACATTGATATATAGCTACTACCCACCAAGGCCTCTGCTTATCCATACATGGATAAGTGTCTTGAGCTTTAGAAAATGGTCTTGGGAAGGACAGAGAAATGAAGGGGGGAGACAGAGAGAGGGCGCCTTCGCAGRTAACTTATCAAAAGGCATTTCCCAGAGTATTTAAGAAAGACTCCATGYTGCTGTGCCTTCASGTCTAGTGGGAGGTTGGTCTGTGTTCCTGCATCATGTTCTTATACTCAAAAGTCCCCTGCCACGGACTCTATGGCTGTCAGTCCCCTTTACAGATGATCCCTGTATTCATCCATTTCATAGGGTGGTGGGGATTTACATGAATGCCTTTGGGTTCCTTTTCTGTAAAATAATGGGAACTAGAACACAGTTTCATTGGAAAAAAAATCTAAATAATAAATACATGGAAAGCACTTAGCAACAGATAGCACAGAAAACAAAATTAGTAAATACTTTGTCTGTTTTAGTTTTGGTCTGCTGCTATGACAAATACGATAGCCAAAACCAATTTAGAGGAGAAAAGGATCTTTTTGGCTTATACTTCCAGGTCATAGTCCTTCATCAATGGAAATCAAGGCAGGAGTACAAGCAGGAACTTGAGGTTGAAGCCACTAAGGAAAGGTATAGGCTGGCTCACTTACAGATTTATGTCCAGCTAAACTCTGTTGCAAAGTCCAGGACCATATGTCTAAGGAATGATGCTGCCTACAGTGGGCTGGTGGGCCCTTCTATGTCAATAAACACTCAAGATAGCCCTTCACAGACATACCTATAGGCAAATCTGACCTTGGGTAATACCTCAATAGAGACTCCCTTCTCGAGTGACTCTAGTCTGTGTCAAGTTAACAACTAAAGCTCATTAGGACACTTCAATTTGACATGTAAACACACAACTTTAATCTACAACAATATGTTTCTTGTCTGTAAGATCTCACGTTAATGCCATAAAAAAATTGGATTTTTAAAAATTTCCCAGTCTTTAAATATTTCAATACTTTAGAAGTCCAAAGTCTCTTTATAAACCCAGTTTCTTAACTGTGGGTTCCTGTAAGTAAAAAGCAAATTACATTCTTAAATATGCTTGTTTCACAAGAGATGAACTGAACTATGGCAAAAAAATCAAAACGAAAATACAAGTATGTAAACTAAATTCTTATGTTGTTCAATGTCCAGCATCTGGGAACCACTAACTGTCTGGTCCCAAAAGGCTTGGGCAGTTCTATTTCTCCATCTCTACCACTTGCAGCACACATAGCTTGTCTCATGGGCTCAGACTATCTTCCACACCTGCCACCACTCTTGCTAACTACTCCACAGACCTGCCATCTTTTTCCAATAGGGTTTCTAGGGCAACTGAGGCTGCATCTTCACCAATGGCCTCTGCTGGCCGCTGTTCATTGACTCTAACCCTGTTACACAGTACCAAGCCTCAGTTTCTCTCCATACCCCTTTCAATCCTGCTGCATTCATGCCTTCAAAATCAGTAATATATGGGTGACTCTTCGACACTAGCAGCGTTCAGCAGCCAGTTTGAGATCCTCTCTTGGACCACAGTTCCCGTGTGTCAACACTGAGAAAACACGTTCCTCTTGTCCCAGTGAAGAACAGATGATTTCATCTCAGTGGTATTGATCATTTATCCGTCACAGCTGTTTGTTTAGCCACTGATGGACACACACAGAATCTTCGCCAAAATATTACAAAATCCCTGTTGGCTCATGCGATGGTTTGTATATGCTTGGCCAGCGTTCGTCTGGGTTCAAGAGAGAAAGGTATGGCGCCCAAGCGTGGGTTTGCCTGAGGTGCTCCGCAAAGGTCATCGGGGATTTGAAGCAGAGGATTGGCGTGATGGCAACTCGCCAGTGGGAACCTAGTGAGCTGGGTGGAGAGATTGTGGAGTTCAGAATTAGAATCTCCATATGATAAAAACAGGCCAGCTGTTGCCCACCAGTGCACGGCCGCCCAGACTGCTGGGGCAATGGTACAAGTGTGGGAATGTGGTGGGTCAACATTTTCAATATTTCACACAACAGGCCCAGGGAGTGGCACTACTAGGAGGTGTGACCTTGTTATAGTAGGTGTGTCACTGTGGGCATGGGCTTTAAGACCCTAGTCCTAGCTGCCCGCAAGTCAGTATTCTAACCACGCCTGTCTGGACACAACCATGCTCTGCCTTGGTAGTAATGGACTGAGGCTCTGAACCTGTAAGCCAGCCCCAGTTAGTGTTGTCATAAGAGGTGCCTTGGCCTTGGTGTCTGTTCACAACAGTAAAACCCTAACTAAGACAGCTCAGCTCAGCTAGAGCTCRTGCTCTCTTCTGAAACCTTACAAGCTAGGCTTCCCACAGTCTACATTTCTCTCAGAATGCATACCTTTCAAGCTCCCACAAGAACAGCCTATTATGCTCTCACTTCTTCCAGCAAGAATCTTCCAAATATTTCCAACAAAACAGCCCAAAGCATAAAAACCCATAAAAATTCATCACAACAGCGCTCCACTTTTCTAGTACAAAATTATGTTTAGTTTCATTCCATCAAATGGATTAACACCACGATCAAAAAAGGAGAAAAGGATTTATTTGATGTCAGGTACGACATGGTTGCCAACGTGGCTCATGGCACAGTTTCAGCTGCTGGAGCACTGTCAACCTGAATAATGCATCTCTGGCTTTCTAGTATATGATGGTGCTGCCCTTTCTTGTGTGCTTGACTGCTTTGCCTTTCTCTGTACCATATTTGCCCTCAAATACAACTCTGGTAAAATTTTCTGGGCAAGGGATGGAGGGCATCACTAGAGAAGGGAATGACTCTGATGTCTATAAAGAACACACTGATTTGGTCCTGGCCATTCAAGCAGTCAAACCAAGCATATCAGAACATATGGATGCAGAGGGTGACTGCATTAACTGTTCTCTGGGAAACTTTGGACAACTCAAGATGGTTATATTGTTTGCAGGAAATATCTGAAGCAGGAAATGTTCTTGAGAGAACCAAAGATTTAGTAGTTAAGAGAATTGAAGGCTCCAAGGAAAAGGAATAATGGGCTGGTCACTAAGGACAGGGGTGTCCATAGAAAATACAAGGCACAAGGTCAGGGAGAAAGAGCTGGGTCTACTAGATTCGTGAGCAATGGTAAGAGCTCTCACAAGAGGAACTCTCTAATAATAGAAAGCTTGATCCAAAATATTATAGAGGAAAATTGGAAGATACGTGTATAAAAGAGATAAAGGATGAATAGAAGAGTTTGGACCCCTTGAGAGAGGATTTGGATCAGTGAACTGACCTTTCTGGAAAGATTGGAACATACTGATTTGACTCCCTGGCATTGACTGCCTAAGGAAATTAGGGTACAAATTTTAAGAGGCAGAATTTGGGCTTCTGAAGGAGTCCTGGGGGAAGCTGCAAGATGAATTAATATTACATGTGGAAAAGAGTTTGAAAAGTATTATAGAAATTGATATTTGGACGAGCTTAATGAAGACGTTTTGTTAATTTAAGACAAGTTAAAAATATTAACATTACCCTGACGTGTTTAGCACCTTTTTGTTCTTATGCTAGTGTAATCGCAAGTTTATGACTAGTTGACTTGTGATTTGGAGCTTTTTATGAGAGTTAAAAGTTAATGTATAACTGGCCTTAGCAGACACTGAATTGTGACTTTGTGTGTGCATTGTGTTTTCTTGTGACATCGTTACATGGACTTTTTCAGGAAAAATTATATTCTTGAGGAAAACAATGAAAAGTGTTTTGATTATGTATTATTGTATAACAAGGAAGTGTGTAAACAATAAAAGACTGAGGTGAACTCAGAGAGAACAAGAGAGAGGGATGGGGGCATGAGAGAGAGATTCTGAGAGAGAGAGAGAGAGAGAGAGAGAGAGAGAGAGAGAGAGAGAGAGAGAGAGAGAACTGAAAGCTGTCTTCAATTGCAGCTTGCACCTGCATCATTGCCTGAGTCTGACTTTATGCTGATCCAGTCCTCCCATTCTCGAGAACCCTGAGATGACTGAGGCTAGTCCTCACCAATTTAACTTATGCTTCAAGGAGGAACTTTACTATCTTTCTGACTTGTTCACTAGACCATACTTAGCTAACTTTCTGATATAGCCCAAGACCACCTACTCAGGAAATGGTGTTGCCTACAGTAGGCTGGACATTTATATCCATTAACAATAAACATAATTCTCTATAGATATGCTGACAGGCCAATATGTTCTGGACAATTCCTCAGTTGAGATTCCTTCCTCAGATGACTCTAAGCTGTCTTGAGTTGATGACTAAACTAACTGGGATACCAATATAAATATTTTATTAAAATCATTTTCTCAGTGCTGAGAAATATTTAAAACCCAATGGATCAGATAGTCTTCAGCTCTTAGATTCAGTTGCTTAGAGAACAAGGGTTGAATATGATTTGTACCCCCACACACACTCATTTTGAAGGCTGGTCCTTGAAGTGAGCTGAGGAAGAATTGACAGGGCGCTCCTTAAGGATGATATTTAGAACCTGGGGCCAGACACTCATGAATAAAGGAGAGCAGATTTTCCTTATAGAAAACAGTTAGTCGCGGTGAGAGTCAGGTTCCTTTTGATTTCCTTTTTTCATACACCACTGTTGTGTGTGCCTCGGCCAGATAACCATAAGACATTGACGTGATATGTGACAGACCTTGCTAAGGGTTGGTCCACAGATAGTGAAGTTCCCAGACTTCAAAACATAAACTAAACAAATCCATTAAAAATAATCTATCCAAACATCAGGAATTTTTTATTTTATAAAAAAAAATGCTAAGGTAGAATGTCAGTAAAGTGATTTGACAGATTTTCATATCTAGCCGCTGTAGTCAATTATGATCAGAGCTTCCTCTTTGACAAGGGATAGCTAGAAAGAAGTGTGGCTGGGGAGAAGCCACTGGTCTCTGAACAGTTCCTAGCAGACTCCCCGTTTCTCATGTGCCCTGTGTTGAAGACTGATTCTGGAAAACACATAACTCACTGGAACACGATTATGCAGCCTTTAAGACTTCCTAGCTCAAAGGATTCTATTCTTCTGGGCAGAAAGAAATGCCTGCAGTTTCTGAAAGCTCAATGCTGGGTTCTGTCTCCAAATCCCCAAAATGACTATAAAACATGACTTGACAAAAGGACCTTTTTGGCTTGTAGCAGGTAGAAAATGAAATGTAGCAAAAGTGGGGGAGGAAAACCTCAGGCAGCTTGCACTGAGATATTAAAACCCAGAATTACTGTGATTGGCAGTGGTGGCTCAGGAGATCTGTCTGCCAGGGTTGAAAATGGATTTCTACCTAGGACAGACCCAGTTCCCAGGAGGCAAGGAGACAATCTGCCTTAGGGATCTTTACAGGCTGGGAAATAGTCTCTCTATCTTAGCTTTGGCACAATATTCCGTGATGGAAAATTTTCTTCTGTGTTTAAATTTTCATATGCAAACCACTGGGCATGCAGAATCTTCATCAGTGCTCAACCAGGAGTCCTGAGAAGAGCAAGCCTCAGTGTGAGTGTTAGTACTTTGTCTGCACCATCTTGACTCTCAAGACTCATTAAAAATAACCCATTGGCATATGCATTCACGTTTTTCTGACCCTCATTGTTTCTCTAAGGTTGTCTGAGAGCCTGATGTTAGCCAGGAGTTGAGCTACATGTCCTCGTGGCTGTCTTGCATATGATCCCACCAGTCAGTGTGAGAACACTTTAGCTGTATCTGGTGCATTACGTTCCCAGAGTTCTCTGTAGAGCTCAGCTAACAAAACCTCTTGACCTCCAAGGTCTTGGCTGACTTGCCATACCCTGCATGCCATGATTTCTCAAACCAGCCGTGCAAGAAAGGATCCCTGACCTCCAGTGACTGAAGCCAGTCACTAACTGGCTTACTTCCAAAGGGAATTGATAGGCATTTATGTCTGTAGGGTCTCACAAGGCAAAGCTCCACTTACAATATCCCTGAGCTCCAGATAACACAGCATGAGTAACAAGCAGGAGAGTCCCAAAAGGAGAGAGTTTGGGGAGTGCTATGCCTAACATTTTCAGGTACTTGAGCTAGTGCAGGGTAAGGTTGAAGGTCTGACTTTAAGAACATAAACATGGCCTGAGCTTCTGCTAGGGGTCTCCTAAATCTGCTCCTGGTTAGTGGTATCTCTTCTAGAGACTAAAACCTTATCCATGCCATTCACAGATTTTTACAGACTGATATACATTTAGACTATTTTACTTAGTGGTCAAAACTATCCTGTGAGGTTCTTAGTTCTACTCCCATTTTACACAAAAGAAACACTGAGATTGCCCTTTCCTAACTGTTCCAGTGACTTTTTGTTGTTTTGTTTAGAAGCACAGTCTTGACACATAGCCCAGGCTAGCCTCCAAAGATCATGAGCCTTCCATGTCAGCTTTCTGAGTGCTTTATGATAGGCTCAAAACAGCATTCTTTCCTTTTTATATTTTAGGTTTTTTTCAGCTGTGAGGGCTTGAAAGAACTTGTATCAAGGAACTCAGAGTAGGTACTTGTTTCAAAATGACAGAGATGCTTCCTTTAGCCCCTGCCCACCTGCCTCTGTCACCTTTCCCCCCTTGAGTTTCCTGAYAGAATCAGGGAGTGTGGCTGTTTCCTGAGTAGGGGAGGTCTCTRAYCATGCAGGTCACATTGCAAGCTGCCTTAGACCTGAAGGCCACATGGAAAGTGAGTGTGTTTTAAGGGACTGTTAAGCTCCCCAATGAAGGGATAGGTAGGAAGAGAACTTTACAAACTAAAGTAGAAAATGTACTTTAATAAACTGGACATTTGCAAGGTTAGCTTTCTGCATACTGTTCAGTTGGTACTGTTTATGGATGTGCATAAATCCAATCTGGTAGATGTTTAGAATCCCTAAAACTCAGGTAGGTGCTGGAGGCCCACACAGTATAGGCACAAGCATCTTCCCTCTTGTACGTTGCTTCCTCTCTTGGTGATCTTTGCCTGCCATCCAAGATAGAGTTCCTTCCTAAACTGGATGGTGGGGTCTATTCCTAGGGCTCAGAGGACCAATTTGCATAGCCCCACAAGCAGCCTTGGCAAGCAGAGTGGAGTGTGAGACAAAGCCACAAGGCCCAGAGAATCTCCTCCCGAGTTCTGATTTCTGAGTGTCATATTTTACTCACCCAGTCAGGCTTATTACAGTTTCATAATTATATCTGGGAGACCTTTGTTGACAATAAAGGTAGCCTGGAGCAAAAGAAAAGATAGAGGCTGATAATTAAAATAGAGATCTACTCTAGCTATGATCTTGAACAAGTCAACTGGCTTCTTTGGCTTCTGACTGAATTGCTCTGCTTTGCCTCAAACTAATTCTGGCAATCTGTTTTAATCTTCTGGCTCCTTCTCATTCTTTGGCTCATTCTGTCTTTCCCTGAAATCTGTCTCTATAAAACTATTCCAGTAAAATTGATTTTTCACTCCTCCCAACTTTGCTCTCTTAAGTTGCTTGCCTTTCCTGTGCTGTTCTCATGAGAGTTGAGTGTATTCTATTTCTGACTCATTCTGTCAAATCTTTCTCTGATTAGTTTCAATTAGACATCAGTTTCAAACATGGCTGCTTCCTTCTATAAACCAACCTTACTTACATTGTTTGGGATTAAAGGTGTGTACTAAGGTTGTGTCTATTTTCCAAGCAGGTCACACAGAACTAGGTCTTTGGATGTGACCCCTTGACAGAGTAGCCATGTTGCTGAATTAACATTTCTCTACAGAAAATGACACAGCTCTGTTCTAGGAACCAAAGGTCAAAGGCCCAGCTAACCACATGCTATTCCTGGTTCTGGAGAGCAGTTAACCTGAGAATAGTTCCAGCCATCTGGAATGAATACTTTCAGTTGACTATAAGCTGTGTTTGAGTAGTCATTTGTGGTAGGCTCACATAACAACAGGGTGTGTTAGTTTAGAAATGGTAGAAATTTCAGGGCCTGGGGCCAAGCCAGAGTAAGCAAGTCCCAAGAGGCACAATTAATATAGTATATAAGTTTTATGTATTGTTCATAATTTTTTTTTGTTAGCGTAGTTGAAGTTTCTTAAAACATTTTTTGTTTTTTTTTGGTTTTTCGAGACAGGGTTTCTCTGTGTAGCCCTGGCTGTCCTGGAACTCACTCTCTAGACCAGGTTGGCCTCGAACTCAGAGATCTGCCTGCCTCTGCCTCCCAAGTGCTGGGATTAAAGGCATGTGTCACCACCGCCCTGCTTCTTAAAAAATTTTAATACGTCTTTTAAGTACTAAGATTGAGGGAAGAACAACACTCAGGAAGAAAGTAAGACACCCTGAAAAACATACTTCTCAAAGGAATGTTGCCCACAGATAGTTTTAAAAGAAGTTTAAAGATAGCCTGAGATGAGATTTTGGTCCTTAACCTTAACTTTCCACACTATGAAATCCTGCTCAGTCCCCAGTCAGTCAGCCAGTCATTCAGCTGGTCAGTCTATAGGATTGCAATACAAACATGGCTTCTTCAGAAATTTCAGTTCACAGATGAGTGGGCGGGTATCAAGTCATGTCAAGGCATCTATGGCCTTGACAAGTTCTATGTTATTATTGTGTTAAGATACCAGTACAAGGAAGCAAAGATAAATGTCCAAGGAGAGTGTGGGTGACTGTGAGAAGTGCAGAGAAGCAGTACTTACACTATGGTGAGCTGAGAGGCAGGTAAGTTTAGAATAAGAATCAAGATCAGCGCTCTAAGTGAGGCTGGAAATAACAGAGCAGAGGATGGGGAAGGAAGTGAAAGAAGCAGAAAGGAGAAGACTGCTGTGTTGCTGTGAGATGATAGAGGGAGAGGCCTTGATTGGGATCTCACAAAGTAGAAATTGAAACTAAAAGCATGCCTGGAACTGAGGTCTAAGGATAGGGTGTAAGGAGAGAATGGTCCAGATTCTCAAGGAGTGAGATTTTCCTTGAACCAAAGCATTGGATATCTTCTCAGGATGTAGGAAGTAAGAAAGTAAAAGTTAGAAGAGACTCAGGAAGTTAGAAGAGGGAAGATGGCCTCACTGGGGCTTGGAGGGGCAGATATCCTGAGTTCCTTCAGAAGGGTATTTATTCTTAAGGATTCTGGCCAGTGAGAGGCAGGTGAAGTAGGATTTCTCTCCTCTGCAGAAGAATAGGCTTCCTCTTTTTTTTCATCCTCCTACTAGCCACAATTATTTTCATCCCTACAAATCCAGGAAGCTCCTCAGTGGGGTCTCTTTGTGGGACATTGTGGTGGTTTGAATATTCTTGGCCCATGGAAAGTGGCTGCTCAGTATGTAAGAGACCCTCTTCCCAGCTGCCCTTGGATCAGGATGTAGAACTCTCAGCTCCTTCTCCAGCACCAATTAAATGTTTGCCTTTATAAGTGTTTCCTTGGCCATGGTGTCTCTTCTTAGAAATGGAAACCCTAACTAAGACAGACTTACAAGAAGGATAACAAAAGCTTTCTCAGGAGAGGGGAGAAAGAGGAAGGGGGCAAGGTGAGCTGATACTGGCGGGGACAGGGAAGAGCTGAGAGGTGTTCTTAATCTCCTTTTGCAGCAAGAAATGATGAAGCGAGTACGGGACCAGCAGGCTCTCATGACCTTACTGGACATTGAATTAAAGTTCCCTGCATGATAGGCTAATACGCGATTCCTGTACTATATCCTCAATGCCCTCCCCCTTAAAATAACACTTTTTAGTTACTGTACAAAATAATGGGTTATAACATAACATTTTTACATGCTTATATCATCATACTTATGTTACTTTTTTGTTGCTGTGATAAAACACCATGGCCAAGGCAATTTGTAGAAAGAAGGGCTTCTTTAGGCTTGTTTCAGAGGAAGCATCCATAATGGTAGGAGAGGCATGGAGCAGAAAGCTAAGAGATCACATCTTGAACCACGAGCACAAAGCAGAGAGAAGGAACTATAAGAAGGGTGAGATGACAGAGAGTACAGAAGACCTGATTTGAACTCTTAGATCCCACAGTGAAAGGGTAGAACCAATTCTGAAAAGTTGTCTTCTGATGTACACACACACACACACACACACACACACACACACACACACACACGCACGCACTCACGCACGCACACACATGCACACGCACATGCATATACATACATACTCATGGATACAAATAGCAAATGAAATAAAAATATGAAAGTAGCAGATGAAGGATTCAGCATCTTACTAAAAACCCTCTGTATATGCCATTGTCCTTTTTTTTTTTTTTTGCTAAACTGATTATTTTTTCTCTTCCATGTCTATTTTATTGGAATTTAAAACAATTCATTATTACATTTCAGTTTTTCACCAAGTGGTAGTGTCTTATACGTTCAATTCCAGTGCTTGGGAGTCAGAGACAGGTGGATTTCTGAGTTCAAGGCCAGCCTTGTCTACAGAGCAAGTTCCGGGACTGCAAGAGCTCCACAGAGAAACCCTGTCTTGAAAAAAAATCAAAATAAATAAATTAATTAATTTCCAATTTTATTATGGCCATTTGATTCTGTAGCCACCACTTCATGTGGAGAGACTAGTTCTAAATTTAGGAAAACTTAATCTTTAGTGTTTAGATTATTATAGTTTTAGGGGCCAGTTTCAATTGTCTATTATATTAGATTTCAGTTTTGAGAAGTGGGAAGTCATAATACAGAGGTCAGATAAAAACATTTAATTTCTTCCCAATAACAATCTTTTCTGCATGTACCAAATGTTGTTAGTGTTAGAGGAAGAGATGAACGGCCAGACTTAGGAGATATTGTACTTTCATAGATATGGAGAGCATAAAAATCTTATTGCTACTTTCTAATCACTAAGGGAAATGAGACTTAGAAGGAATCACACTGTAATGCCGCTTACTTGATTCTCACTGTGAATATTGTCTAGTGTTTTCCCAATATTTGCTATACTATGAAATACTTTATTGACCCATTTATTTGGGAATCATGGGATCTTAGCCTACTGTGACTTATATTTCAAGTTCCCCTATTTTCTCTCTTCAAAATAACATTCTTTCTCTGTAACCTGTTTTGAACCTGAATCCTTTTCTAAAGTATTTCTTTATTTATTATACTTAACAATTTCCAAATACACTAAAACTCCTTGTCCTGTATCTATAACCCCAGAGAGATATCCTTTGGGTCTCGTATTTGGCCAACTTTGATAACCCAACCACAAAGGCTGTTGCCTTGGAGGCTGGTCATTCTTGTATAATTGGGATAGAGTCAACCCAAATCTCTGGGTATTCCTAATAAGATTTAATAATAGTGAGATAGATGGAGGACTGCCATGCAACTTCCAAGAGCCTTCTAGGCCTGACAGGAATGTTCACATCTGGAATTTGAGTCCACTCATTTATCCTGTAAGGTGGGATTTGTGTGACTGATAGGCTTGGAGAGGACCCATGGTGTGGGGTGTCTAGCCATATTTACAAAGCAGGTACATGTCATCAGGTCAGATTAATCTCTGAAGAGATACATAGGCAGCTACAAAAGATTGAGCATTATATCCAGGAATTTACTATATATTAACATGCCCAGTATCAATGGCAACACAGCAATCTACTTAATTAGACACACTAATTGTGCTTCTCTTTCTCATAGTTGGAAGAAATTCTATTGTTGTGGGCTGTAGAAACTGTATTTCCCCCAAACAGAGTAAGACTTAAAATAAGTCTCTTCCAATCTAAAAATTTTAGTTATTTTTTAATCCTAATTTCACGGAAACATAAATTCATATATATGAATATATATACACACAAATACAAATACATACATACATATATATGCATATATGTATACACACATAGCAAAAAAGTGAATCCTTTAAAGTAGGAAGTAAGCAGAGAGTGAGAACTAAAATATAATTAATTGAATAAGCATCCTCATCTGCAGTTCTTCTAAGACAAGTATCAGTGTATTTCTTGTTATGTTAGGTTTCCATTGCTATGATAAAACACCAGGGCCAAAACAACTTTCACCTTACAGCTTATAGTAGATCATCTGGTAAAGTTGGGACAGGAACTCAAGGCAGAAACCTGGAAACAAGAACTGAAACAGAAACCATGGGAAAATTCAGCTTACAGGCTTGTTGGCCTGCTTTCTTATAGCATCATGAATGACCAGCCMAGGGTCAGTACTGTCCACAATGAYCTGGTCCTTCTTACATTCAATCATCAATCCAGATATGCACCAGTTTGCTTATAAGCCAGTCTGGTTAGGACAAATTCTCAATTGAGGTTTCCTCTTTTAAAAGAACTCCAACTTGTGTCAAGTTGACATAAAGCTAGCTAGCTTACCTATCCTTTAGCGAACCACACAAAAATGAATTCCAGATACTTTTGACAATTTTTAAAAGATTGAGAGTTAAAGGAATGAGAGCAGAAATGTCTAAGTGGTTTGAGTTCAGTTAATTTAAGGAACTCAGCTAACCATGCAGTTGAAGATGAGTACCACCTACTTCTTCTGAAGTACATGTGGATGTGTCCTCAGAGGGGTTCACGTGAGGAATATACATCCTCACCATTTATCTCCTGAAGCTTTTTAGTACAGGAGGTGGATTACAGAACCTGATAGGGTCCTTTCTGTGTATACTGAAGGAGTCTTTGATGTGATATCTTTTCCACTTGACAGAAATCACACGATATTAGCTATTTCCCTATTGCTCTACCTTTCCCAGGAACTCACTGTGGAAAGGCTTTGTGGCCAATATTGAAATTTAGTAACTACTATTAAAATTTTCTTATAATATTTTATCCTGTATCCTTTGGCAGTGATGGTTCATATGGTCCTTTGTTCATTTACATGAGATGCCCAGTAGTTGTGTTATAAAATTGCTGATATTTTCCAAATGAGGTAGGAACTCTAATGGAAGTGTCTTTGACTAAAGATACTGAAGCCTTCATTCAGTTTTGCCTACTCAGTTTTTATAGTGCTATTTGTCCATTCAACCGCTTCAGAGGGTTGAAGATCATAGGCATAATAAAAGTACTGACTGCAGGTAGGCCAACTTTAACAAATGGATTTAAATACTTACTCAGGAAGTAAGCTCCACAATCACTATGCAGTTTAGCAGAAATGTCCCAAGAAGGAATAATTCTTTCTAATGGAAAAAAATTCCCTACCACTTAGGTAATAGCTTTATAACAAAGGAAGGCTACAAACTTAAAGTGAGAGATTTTATATCCTCCAGTTTGAGACATTAACTCAACACTAATCATCAGGTTTCAATTGTCCCATTCAGCCAAAGGCTAAAACAAATTTTTTTCTTACACCGCTTTCCCTTCCCCCAAAGATAAAACTTTATTGTCATAAATAGAAAACAGAACTTTAGTTTAATAACATTGGATTTAATTTTGACTAAGAAATATTTAAGTATTACCTTTCAAAATTCTTCCAGTTTTGTCTCCATCTATTTATTTGTTTGGAAAGAAATTCTTTACCTTAATTAATTAATTATTATTGATGTTTTTGTAARTTAGTTATTTCATATTTTAAGATCCCTTTAAATTCCAATTAAAGAAGGATGCTTATTTATCCCCATTAATTTTATTTCCTAGGAATTTTAATTTGGCATTAGAAAGAAAAAGACAAGGGGTAGAGAGATGACTTAAGATTTTTCAAAACCTACTTTAATAAGGGATTTTTATTTTGTTTTTATTTTTTTTAATCTTTTAACCTCCCTTACAGGCCACTGACCAAAGGTAGAGGAGGAAGATGGTTAGTAGGACAAGGGGAATGTGAACCTGTTCGGAAGTAGTTTTTTGGGGGCAATTCCATTGTTCACTGTCAAGAGTCCAGTCCACTCAGGCAAACACCAAACATGAATCAGTAGCAGCATCTCTATCCAGAAGAAATTGGGAGGCTCCCCCCAATTGGCATGAGCCCATGGAAGTGGCAAGAAACAGCCAGAATACCATCAGAAGTTCTTTGGTGCCTTTCTCTCTATGATGTCACAACAAGCAAAAATCAGTGAAGAAAGCAAGACGAAACAACGCAAGGGTGTCATCAGCAAATAGCAGTGTCAGCCAAGCAACCAGCAAAGAGTTGCAAGGCAAACTAATGCAAGAGCATCATCCACTATTTGTTGGGTTATACTTTTACTCTTTCCAAACGTCATATTTCCTCTCAAGCATCCTCTCCAGCAAAACAGCTTCCAGGAAAACACCACATGCTTGTACTCAGCAAAACATCCTTTCATATGTTAGCTTCCACACAACATTCTCTCATAAGACAGCCTCCAGGAAACCATCATTGAAACAACTGAGTCTCCAATGAAACCAGAAATTCCCAATTCAGATGGTTCAATGGTTTAGAGCATATGTTGTTCTTGTAGAAGATCTGGGTTCAGTTCCCAGCACTCACATAGGGGCTCATAATTGTCTATAACTATATCACAAAAATTTTGATTTCCCCTAGTCTCTGTAGGCACTACAACATGGGGTAACATACAGGTAAGCACTCATATGCATTAAAAATTAAATAAATCTTAAAAACAAAACAAAAATATCCTGCACAGCCAATTCATCCAACTATCTCATGTTTATCTTCCCAGTCCTGGGAACATAAAAGGGAAGACATTGTGGCCCACCCTATGTGTGCCTTCACAGCTTAGACACTAATATTCCTTCTAGCCCAGGGATAGATATTGTATTGGACTTCTCAATGATACTACTTTGAGTTCTAGTGAGTTCCCAGTCACATTTCTGTTACTGAGGGTCAGGACCTGAAAGAACTATGCTGGCAAGAATGACTGTAGTCTACATGAATGAGAGGACTCAACGACCTTATTATTTGGGACTTAATTTTATGGAGTTTTAGAGAAGGATGAATTAGTTGCTAAAGGACATAGCATGAGTAATTCTGTATTTTGATTGACAACTCAGATAAGATGCCTTTGTGCAGTAGGTATATGCCTGCCCATAGAGAATCTGACTCCAGTCATATGGATGCCCAATTGTGCATAGAAATAAATACAGGATTCTCTATAGAAGTTTACTTAAAGGATACTGTTTGGCTTTTAAATTTGTAATTAATTACATTGTTTATTATCTATTTATGTGGGCAGAAGGATACCACAGTACGCATGTGGAGTTCAAAGGGCAATCGTAGGAATTTGTGCTCTCTTTCCACACATGAGCTCTAGGGATGGAGCTCCTGTCCTCAAGCTTGGCAGTAAGCTCCTTTACCTGTGGATACCAAACCCATTCTAGGCCTAATTATTGTCTTCTTATCCTTTTGTAAGGATAGGAAATGTGTTTGATTTATCAGATTTTAATAAAACTTGTTCATCTTTAATGTCTGTTCTAGGGAAGAGAAATTATTCCATTATCAATAGCTTGTTATGTGTAGCTTCATGCAGATGGGAGTCTTGGGTTACTAAAAGGTTGATTGCTATTTGTAGTGTTTGGAGGCTAATGTGTGCGTGTGCAATAATAGGAGAGATGACAAGAGAGGAGAGGTTAGAGCTAGTGATTATTGGAGTGAGTAGCAAAAATGGCTGAATGCTAGCAAAGAAAGTTTCTGATAAACATAAGTGCATATCTAATAACTAGTTCAGAAAAATCGTGATGGATCGCAGTCATACCACAGAGCACATCTAACCTCCTGAAAGAACTCAATATCCACTCAAGGAGGTAACACAGATGATCAGGCTAGAGGGCCCATGCTAGTACCTTGTGGTGACAGAGATAACCTCTGATGAAAGTGGGTATGTTGAGTGTCTCATCTGGGTGACCAAAACTGTTAGCAAAACCTCCAGCTCTCCAAAGGAGATAAGAAACTAATTTATTCTGAATCCAAATATGAGTGATCAGGACCTCCAAATGTGAATTCATGATATCCTAAGTGACATGTTTTACCATGCAAGTGGTAATATTCATGTTCTAATGTTCATGGAACAGAATCAAGAAAGTTCAAATACACTTGTCAAATGCAACAAGGAGGCAAGTTACAGCATAGTTGAGCAATCTCTGTTACAGGGTTTAAATACTAGTTAGTGAGAGCCTGAGCTTTGAGGCTGCTAGAAACTGACAATCTTCAAGTAAATACATTCAAAAAGGGTTTTGATAGAAAGATACGGAGGTGGGATGCATGTGGCCATCAAAAGGACCGAAAGTAGCCCTAAAAGAATTTCAACACTGATTTTTAACTTTCCTATTCTTAGAAATTCCAGTCAGTCAGTCTACAGATCRAATCTTTAGCATAGGTGTGTTTTTTCTCCAGGGAACATCAGTTGACACTTGCATCCATTTTCCTTCAAATAACATAATTTCATTAATCTCTTTGGCCAAGTAAACTAGGTGTGTATCTGTGTAAAGTTTATGCACATGAGTGCGGTCCTTGTAGAAGCCAGAAGAGGGCATCAGATCCTCTAGAGCTGGAGATATAGGTAGTTGTGAGCCTCCTAACTATGGATGTTGGGAGCCAAACTCAGATGCTCTGGAACAGTAGGAAGTGATTTTAACCTCTGAGCCATCCTTATAGCCCCTCGATATCGAATATTTTTTAATGTGCTTACCAGAAAACTTGAAGTTACACACGTGGCTTGCATTGTATCTTTAAAAAAAAAACTTTAGGTGTTAGGAACTGAATCTGGGGCCTTATTCATGCCAAGCCAGCATTCTTCTGAATGTATGGTCAGGTTGGCCTTGAACATGTGAACCTCTTGCGTCAGCCTCCCTAGTGCTGAATCACACTCATGTACTACCACATCTGGCTTCTCATATTTCATTTCAATTGGAAAGCCTGATCTAGAGACAATGATATCCATGAAGCTTTTGCTTGAGGRTCTATAGGTAAAGATGAAAAAATAAAAAATAAAAAATGCTGTGCTCACGGTCCTATCATTTTGAACCCTGTATCTGTGAGAGATTGCATGGGTGTTTTATGCTTGCTGGCATCTTTGTCTTCAGGGGCCATAGAAGCCTAGTCAGGGGTCCTGAGTATCTAAGGATGCATGGCTGCCTGGTCCCTTAGACCCTCCCCGCAGAGGCTAGTGTGGCTCTGTACCCTTTCCAAGGCCAGGAAGCTGGCGGCTTAGCCTGGTATTTGGTATTCCGCATAGCTGCCATGACTGACACAGCAATTATAGGTTTTTGCATTGTTTATGCCTCTCCAAAAGCATAGCTGAATGTGTTGAAGCAGAGGCTGGAAGGCGCTCCGCTTGCTTTCATTACAATGTATAATTGTATTTACCCTCTCAAGCCTTAGACTCTGGGGTCTGGTGCAGTGTTACCACCATTCGCTTTTCTCATAATTAGATCACTGATTGAATGGAAAAAAAAA
>BDUI01008999.1:9501-21338 GCA_002335545.1 Apodemus speciosus
CACGCCCTTCCTTGCATACATCTCCATACAGAGACGAGGTATTCTGGCATTTTAATGGTCCTTAAAAACCCATTCAGTTCATCATTTCAGCCCAAGCATGACTCATAGCAAGCTGTGTGCTTTTTAGCAGTCCTATCTTTGTGGATCTTTGAGTTTTGGCAGGGGGGCCAAAAATGAACTTGCGGATAAATCGCCATGATTACAAATATTCTCTGCTCCCAGCAAAATATCGGAAGTATTCTGGTTTCTCTCCCACCCATTGTTCTGGGCCCTGGAGCAGCATGATGCTAATTTTATAGACAAGAGAGCACTGCCACCGGGACTTGGGGGAAGAATGAGGCTCCAGATGTTTGACAGCTGATCGGAGACTATATTTCCTCTCAGGCACATTCTGAGAAGACACTCCCAGTAAGGATGCCGGAGATAAATCATGCCAAGCCATCGGCWTCCGAGTGTGGGATACGAAGGCACAGTTCCTCCCATTATTTCCTACTTGAGAAAGGTGTGAAGTTGACACCCATGTGTAGTTCTGGAATGGTTTTTTTTTTTTTTTAAATTTAGCTATAGCATGGTGTGAAAGAGAGGTGCACAGGCCAGAAGCAACCAGCTGGATGAGTGATCTCAAGGTGACTCGAATCACAGGTTGCACTGAAGCCAAGCAATGTTGCCCATACCCTCTACATCCACTATTCTCCCAAGCACCCCACATCCTCCCCTACCCAAGGATCCTACATCCTCTCACTTCACACTGGTTCGGTGTGCACTGAACCTTGTGAACCTGGGACGCCATTGCCCAGCTTCTGTTCACAGAAAGCAGGTAGAGCCGTCTACACTGCTGTCTGCATCAGGATACGTCTACTCTCATTGCATATGATCTGTCTGAGAGCCCAAAATGCACTCTCTACCCTCCCTCTCAGCACATTTGGGCTGGGACTGATTTGAAGCTGTAAGAAAGGAATCATAGTCCATTTTCAATATGCCGTGTACRTAGAGCTCATCAGAGCATTGCAGACAAGCAGGAGGCACTGGGCCCCTGTCTTCCCCAGAGGGCAGCTGCTGCCTGCTTGCTGGAGCCTCTCAGTTCATCCTAGGGATAAAAAGTTACAGGTGCCCAGCACTTGACTGAGCACAGTATCATAAAATGAGGAAATTTCAAGCCAAGGATATACATTAAATAAAACTTTGTATCCTGAAGCAACAGGATAGGCAATACTAGACGCCAAGGGCATTGTACCTCTACGAAGAACTTGGCCAATGAAGAATACAGTGTTTGTGTAGGTAGTGAGGGGTGGGGACAGTGGGCTGTGTGTGTGTRTGTGTGTGTGTGTGTTTTGTATTGTATATCCCTGTGTGTGTTTATTCGCTTATAGGGCACAGGTTAATATGAGGTGTCTTCCTCAAATGCTCCCCACCTTATAAATCAAAGCAGGGTCCTTCCCTTGAACCCAAAGCTTGCTGTCTCAACTAGTCTAGCTCAAGCTGGCTGGCTCTGGGGATTCATTGTCTTCTCCTCCCTGAGGACAGGNCCTCCTTCCTTCTCTCCTTCCTACCTTCCTTTTTTCTTTCTTTCCTTCCTCATTCAACCTTTCTTCCCTCCCTTCTCCCTCTTTCTCATATTCTTCATCTCCTCCTCTTCGTCCCCCGCCCCCCATGCTAGAAACTAAACCCGGAGTCTTATGTGTGCCACTGAACTAYACTACCCACCCCTARATAGCTTCCCTGTGTGTATATTTTGGTTCATACATGAACTGGCTGGGTCAGAATGTTTTATAACACTTCATTCGAAGGGATGATGCCTATTTGTTTCCCACAGCGCTTGGTATGGGTTTGATTCCCACCACTGAGGAAAGGTTTTGCCTACCCAGATTTTTCACTAAGGGTAGATCTTTGTCAGGCTTTAAAATGAATAGCCCCTTTTGGTGGACGTGTAAACAGCTCATTGTGGGTTTAACGAATTCCCTCAGTAACTAATGAAGTTGGGAACATTTTGATGCATTTATCGATTCTTCAGAGTTCAACCAGTCATTGCTCAACTTTTAAAAGTCTCTCTTCCAGCATGCTGGCATTTTTTTCCTGACAAGTATAAATTTCCCTTGTTTGTGATCTCATAAGAAAAAAATATTTATGASGTAGAATTTCTCAATATATTCTAGGCTAGCCACAAACTCAGGATCTTCCTGCCTCAAAAGCACACAATATGCCTGGTTTATAGTTGTCCATATATTCTGGATAGGAGACTTCTGTTGACTTTATATGTGAACATTTCTTCTTCCATTTTATCCTAGCTAGTTCACATTCTCRGTGGGGTGTTTTGATGAATAGAATCMCAAGTCTTAACAAAGCCTAACTCATCAGCATTTGACTCTGTGTCTATCGCTTTCTGTGGCTTGCATATGAAGTCCTTACTTACTCAAATACGTTTCCCTAGGAATCTCATCTTTTGAATATAAAATTTATCCCAAACTCATTCTTGTGCAGAATGTCAAATTATAAACGTTTCCCCATATGACACAAGATGACACAAGGCCATTTCCCCCACTGTCTAGTAGGGCTGGACCAATGCCCTAGATCTGCTAGTTGGGCACCCATACCTTTTGTGCCCCAGTGTGGGATTATGCAGCCCCTCACACATGCTACACTGCTAAGTGCAGACTCTCACCACAGCAAACAAATCCCCCACATTCACTCTTCCTGGCCACTATGCACCCTTTGGCTGTCATATAAATTTTAGAGTCAATTTCAGTGTCTTCTAAGGTCTTGGTTGGGCTCGCAGCACAGCTGTATTAGCAGCTTCACGCCGTGAAGTTTTCAATTCCCCCAAAGTAATACATCCAGTTTCTCACATCCCTTGTAATTCATCCAAATGAGGCTTTTTAGCAACCCCTGCAGAAGTCATGGAGATCTCTCATTAAGCCCAGTCTCCAGTGTTTGAGTCTTTAGCTGTGTTGTAAGTGACAATGTTGCTTCATTTAATTTTTAAATGGCTGCTTCGAGGGGGAAAGATGCAAGTGATTTTGTATCCACATCTCCGCACCAAGCGCATTCATTGATTGAAAAAAATATCTTTGCTCTTTAATATTTCCCTCATATATCACCATGCCACCTGCAAACAAGGACAAGCCRTTTCTCAATCTTTAAACATTCTGCTTCTTGTTGTCCTTTGAGGACACCAGCCGGGATGCCAATCAGTGTGCACACTGCGTCTTGTTTTACTCCCTATCTCACAACTCGCTGTGGTTTTACTATAGATCATCTATGTGCTGATTCTACAGTAATATGCTACTCTTCCTTTTGACTCACATCTTAAAATTTTACTTTGAAGAATACTAGGGATTGAAYTCGTGGTCTTCTGCATGCAAAGCATATGAAGAGTCACCATAGTATGACTACCCACAAGTCATACTATGGTCATGCCTGTCACCTCTTCAGGTAAGATTTATGGAAACAGGGACTGGAAAGGTGGCCCGGTCAATTGAGAGCACTGGCTGCTCTTGCAGAGTATAGCAAAAAATAAAGGCATGACCTGGTGGTCAGCCCACCAAGCATACTGTACTCCTGAGTAGTCCCAGAAGTCGGAACTCTGAATTCTGAAGTAGCACAAAGTCACTGGTAGCTGGCCTGCTGATGAATCAGCATTCTCAATGGCTCCTTTCATGTGCTTCAGCAATCACTGGCCAATCCAATGCAATGTGCTAACCAAGCACARTCTGTAGGCTTCCACTCTATAAGTAGTTGTTCATGTACAATAAGGCAGACACTGTTCSGTGAAACTTGTCAAGAGGTGGTTCATTTCCACACCCCTTGTCATCCCACAGGAACTGCAGACTTGTCRGGGGACACCCTGGTAACAATGGTGGCAGAGAATCCAGGTTCCCAGCACCACATGGGAAGCGACTAACTGTAGCCCCAGTTCCAGGGGCTCCAGGTCCCTCTCTTGGCTCCTCAGGCACTAGGCATACACTGAACAGATGTGCAATATAGGCAAAGCATATACAACACAATTTAAAAAAAGATTGAACACTTCAAAAATGCACAGCAGTAGAAGGAGTTGTTCAGAGGTAGAGTACCAAGGTTTCAGGTCCTAGGAAGTTAGAGAAACAGATTTAAAACTGGTGGACAGGGATCAGGAAGAACCTATTACTCCTGCTGTCATGGAAAGAGCTGTCTCACTGGCTTCAGGATGGATTGTGACTCCCAGAAGCAGGGAGACCAAAGAGACCTTCATGCTGCGTCAGATGTTTTGTTATAGCAACAGAAAAGTAACTGATACATTGCATCTGAGAAAGTACCTTCCAGGCATGGCATGGAGGTCCAGTAGATGTGGACCTACTGTGGGACTGCTAGAATATGCCAGGAGCTACATAGGGGTGACTCTGAATTAGGACTTCTGGGAGTTAGGAAATGAAGATATTTCCCATGTGACAGATTCGTGAGAGAAGAACATTAATTCAGGGAAGATTTGGGCCTATGCTTTCTTACATCCAGCTTGGTTGGGACTTGACCTGCCTGGGCAGCAAGGAAGTGAAGAAAAGACAGACACATGTACAGAAAGGCCGGGGGCAGATGGGCTATGCATACTGATGGAGTGGTACCAACTCCCCAAGAAACCTGAAATCTCATCATCTATTTATTATGTGTACAACAGGAAGAGGAGTTCTCTAGCTTGGGTAGGAGGTATGTCTGGATGTAAAAATCCAGGAAGAGGAAACTGTGGTGGCTAGTTTTTGGACATGCTGGTCAACTAGCAAACACTAGTTACTTAGAACCCAGGAAGGCTTTGGCTTTCTGAGAAAAGGTTTTGCCAGCTTCCCGCAGGTTCAATGCCTTAGTCCTTGGCCATCTCAACAACACACAACACACTCACTCAGAGCTTTATCCAACTTTACACATTCCCTTGATGCTTCTTCAGCTCCCCACAATGGTTTCATATCTTCAATCCNTTTCTCAATCTTTAAACATTCTGCTTCTTGTTGTCCTTTGAGGACACCAGCCGGGATGCCAATCAGTGTGCACACTGCGTCTTGTTTTACTCCCTATCTCACAACTCGCTGTGGTTTTACTATAGATCATCTATGTGCTGATTCTACAGTAATATGCTACTCTTCCTTTTGACTCACATCTTAAAATTTTACTTTGAAGAATACTAGGGATTGAAYTCGTGGTCTTCTGCATGCAAAGCATATGAAGAGTCACCATAGTATGACTACCCAYAAGTCATACTATGGTCATGCCTGTCACCTCTTCAGGTAAGATTTATGGAAACAGGGACTGGAAAGGTGGCCCGGTCAATTGAGAGCACTGGCTGCTCTTGCAGAGTATAGCAAAAAATAAAGGCATGACCTGGTGGTCAGCCCACCAAGCATACTGTACTCCTGAGTAGTCCCAGAAGTCGGAACTCTGAATTCTGAAGTAGCACAAAGTCACTGGTAGCTGGCCTGCTGATGAATCAGCATTCTCAATGGCTCCTTTCATGTGCTTCAGCAATCACTGGCCAATCCAATGCAATGTGCTAACCAAGCACARTCTGTAGGCTTCCACTCTATAAGTAGTTGTTCATGTACAATAAGGCAGACACTGTTCSGTGAAACTTGTCAAGAGGTGGTTCATTTCCACACCCCTTGTCATCCCACAGGAACTGCAGACTTGTCRGGGGACACCCTGGTAACAATGGTGGCAGAGAATCCAGGTTCCCAGCACCACATGGGAAGCGACTAACTGTAGCCCCAGTTCCAGGGGCTCCAGGTCCCTCTCTTGGCTCCTCAGGCACTAGGCATACACTGAACAGATGTGCAATATAGGCAAAGCATATACAACACAATTTAAAAAAAGATTGAACACTTCAAAAATGCACAGCAGTAGAAGGAGTTGTTCAGAGGTAGAGTACCAAGGTTTCAGGTCCTAGGAAGTTAGAGAAACAGATTTAAAACTGGTGGACAGGGATCAGGAAGAACCTATTACTCCTGCTGTCATGGAAAGAGCTGTCTCACTGGCTTCAGGATGGATTGTGACTCCCAGAAGCAGGGAGACCAAAGAGACCTTCATGCTGCGTCAGATGTTTTGTTATAGCAACAGAAAAGTAACTGATACATTGCATCTGAGAAAGTACCTTCCAGGCATGGCATGGAGGTCCAGTAGATGTGGACCTACTGTGGGACTGCTAGAATATGCCAGGAGCTACATAGGGGTGACTCTGAATTAGGACTTCTGGGAGTTAGGAAATGAAGATATTTCCCATGTGACAGATTCGTGAGAGAAGAACATTAATTCAGGGAAGATTTGGGCCTATGCTTTCTTACATCCAGCTTGGTTGGGACTTGACCTGCCTGGGCAGCAAGGAAGTGAAGAAAAGACAGACACATGTACAGAAAGGCCGGGGGCAGATGGGCTATGCATACTGATGGAGTGGTACCAACTCCCCAAGAAACCTGAAATCTCATCATCTATTTATTATGTGTACAACAGGAAGAGGAGTTCTCTAGCTTGGGTAGGAGGTATGTCTGGATGTAAAAATCCAGGAAGAGGAAACTGTGGTGGCTAGTTTTTGGACATGCTGGTCAACTAGCAAACACTAGTTACTTAGAACCCAGGAAGGCTTTGGCTTTCTGAGAAAAGGTTTTGCCAGCTTCCCGCAGGTTCAATGCCTTAGTCCTTGGCCATCTCAACAACACACAACACACTCACTCAGAGCTTTATCCAACTTTACACATTCCCTTGATGCTTCTTCAGCTCCCCACAATGGTTTCATATCTTCAATCCSACGGCTGACTGGCTCCATTGTTTCTAGATCTTGGTGAGGCAGAACGCCACTGTTGAAGAACACAGTGGAAGAGATCTGCCCACCCCATGGTGGCCAAGAAACAAGGAGGAAAATTCTGAGGTGGAGACTAGACTGGTAGGGTCTAGTCTAGACCACCCCCACCCCCACAATGACTCATTCATCCAAGCAAGCCCCAGCCCCTCATATTTCCATCATYTCCCCAAATAGTATCACCATCAGGAAACAATTCGTTGGCCTCGGTGGTCAGACACAGTAGGTGAGAAAGAAGAAATCGAAGATGAAAATCTATATCATCTTCCCAAGGAACCTCGTGTGAAGGACCCAAGGCTGGAAGAGACAACCTGAGTGGAACTGACCTTGCAACTATGGGGCAAGGCCAGTGAGCTGAAGAGTGTTCATGGAGGCTCGGTCTACCTCACGCATCATAACCCTGTTCCTCTGCTGTCAAGCACTATCCTTTGAGGCAAGTTATTGCTGCCTTAATGAAGGTGGCTGCCTGAAAAACATTACAGCAGGGCTTAGTGACCATTAATATTCCCTAAATAGAGGGGTGGTGGGAGATTCGCCTGAGTATCCAGCCTCTCCTCATAGCCAGCAGTGTGAAGTTCCATCCTAATTGCATATTGCCTCGGGGGGCTCATAACGAAGCTAGAGTATATAGGCTAGATGGGACACCATCTGTGCAGCCACAGGGAAGCCCCCTGCTGGGCACAGACTTTCCAGTGAGGCTTCTTTGGGCCACCTAAGCTCCTACCTGTAACTCCCCACCCATTGCTCTGTAAGTCAGCCTAATGGACACAATTGGCTCCCTAGTTGAACTTCAAAGGAATCAAATTTTGTTTTGTCACTGTTTTTGACCTTAGAGAAATGGGGACAGATGTTTGCACACACACACACACACACACACACACACACACACACAACACCAGGGAGAAAATTCTCATTACACTGTTGATCCAACCAGTACTCATAAAACACGAATTCTGCATTGGGCATTCCCCGGAAGGGGAGGAGGAGAAGGTTATTGATAGCTTTTAATTGAAGGAACACCTGGAATTATAGCATCCTTATTTGCTCTAAAAAGGAGGAGGAAGGGGAGGAGGAAGAAGAAGGTGAAGAAGGCAAAGGTGTGTTTATGATATTATTGTCATTTTCTTGAAAGTCTCCTATCATATGACCTACTTGCCAGGGCCAGAACAGGCCTAAGATAAGGGCTCAAATGGTTAGGAAGTCTGTGCCCCACAGGTGCCATTCACACACTGGCATCTGTGTGAAGACCAATACCTTCATAAACCTTGCACCCTGACGCCCAGCTTGTGTGCCTTGTCTGTACCAGGCACTTTCCTTGAGTCTAAACTGTCGTGTTAGGACTCCTTGGATCACTGGAGTTTGCAATGTTCACCCCCACCCCCTCCTCGGATCATTGGAGCTTGCAATGTTCACCCCCACCCCCACCCCATGATACCAGCAGGAGGAAAGCAAAGGCTCTTCTTATTTCCTCCTCTCTGCCCAAGACGTGACTGATCCACCCTTAGCCTGCCTCTTATCTCTAGGCCACCACATGGAAGGTTTCTTAAATCTCCACAGAGCCATTTTCCCGGCGATGGTACCAGTAATGGCTGCTAAAAACCACTTCATGAAATCGCAGAGCGGACCCTGAGCTGTAAAAACATTATTCTYGGTCTGTGGAGTAGCTTGATTTGGGGACAGTCAAGGCCCAGGAGTGACTGAGGCACCCTCTTCCTGCTCAGTGTTGTGCCTTTGGAACTGCTCTCCGCTTTTGGAAGCTTGCCGCTGATTTCAGCAGGGTTGGAGTCCCTTTGATAACTCTGCCCTTTGACAAGGAATAATCATGCGTGAGAGAGGAACCCTGCTATTTGATCCTTGCTGCTTGTCACACACTGGGCATCTTTGCTTCAAGCCGCCTCCTCATCTCTGCGGGGAGATCCAAGGCTCATCACTGACACTGCTGAGGGAACAGTGGCCAAAATATACAGGTGAGGGATGATTTYCTGACTTCCTCCTCCTCCTCCTTTCTCCCTTCTCCTCCATCTCCCTCTTCTTCCTCCTCCTCTTCTTCTCCTTCTCCTTTTCCTCCTCCCCTTTTCCTTCTCCTCCTCCTCTTCCTCTTCCCATCCTCCCCACTTCTTCTACCCTCCTCCCCTTTTCTCCTCCTCCCTTCTCCCTCCCAATTCTTCTCCTCTTCCTTTGTCCTCCTTCTCTTCCTCTTCCTCCCCTTCCTCCTCCCCCTTCTCCTCCCTTCTCCCTCCACGCAGAGTCAGCTGAAGTGACAGGAAGTTGTAAGCCACTCATTCTAGATCAGGTCCCTTACAAGGACCTCCAATACTCTTAACCACTGAGCCATCTCTCCAGTCTCTTGGAAGTTTTAACATTCATAGCTATTGATTCATAAACTGATTTTAGAGTAAATCTGAAGGGTATTGTAGCACATATCTTCTATGGTTTCTGCTTGAGTTCTTGCACAACTTCCCTCAATGACGAGCTATGAGCCGGAAGTAGACACCAAATAATTCCTTCCTTCCCCTAAGTTATGTTTTAGCTATATTGATAGGAATAAAAATACAGAACCAAGCAGAAAGAGAATTCTGAAAAGAATACACAGTTGAGAAAAAGACAAGCCAGCTCCCACACATGGGAGCAGAGACCTGGTGGCTGTATTTCCCGCAGTTAGAGTCGTGACCTACTTCCTGTTAAGCCTCTGTGTTAACATGGAGAATATATAAGCTTGAGAAACAGGGGAAAATGATTCAAGATTTGTTTCAATATATTATTCATAAGTTGAGCTTAAGCAACCGACACAGAGATTGTACTCCCGCCTACAGACAAGCTCAAGGGCAGAAGAGCATTTAGCAGAAGTCCTGAGAAGGCACTCACTCCTACCCGCAGAATCCTTGCAGCATCTTTGTGAAATATTCATGGCAAATAACATGAGATTTCCAGAGCACATTCTTTTCTTCCTTCCTATGGTGTGGGGAACAGAGGACGCCCTGAGTTAATATATATCGTTGATGAGCACAACATGTCACGATGTATCAGACCCATGGGAGTTGCATTGCATCCTTCCCCGATGAGGCTAAGAGGTACAGCAGAGCCTTCCTTTGATCTGAGTGGGGATGCTGACAGTGTATGTAGAAATCATCAAGCACAGCTTCCTTTTCCAGATGACTATTGCCCAACTTCTTCGACACAGAAACCTCCCACTGGGTACAACTAAGCCTGCATCCTTGTTCGGTTGTATGCTATAAACCCACCTGCTCYGTTCTCGTGCACAAAATCAATGTGCTGAGGATCCAGGCTGTAGCTGGTGACTTCTAGCAGCATGAGCACATACCACCCAATCCTAACCAACTCTGTCCACGTGTCTGATCTTTCTTCACTCCCTTGTCATCCCAGGAAGGTCAGTCCCTAAAGTCACATAGAGCACAGTACCATGGTAACAGGTGTTTTGTCCTAAGCCATTCTGAAAGACATATGTGTGGATCTCATTTCTAATTAGAGGTGGGGTGCTGGCCACACTACGTGACCCGCTGTCCTTCTGCATAAGCACAAGGCATGACACCTGCTCCAAGCAATGAAGTTCATGATCTCTTACTTCAGCAATAAGAAGTTAACAAGAGTGTTGTCCATCATTCATGGCCCTCCAAGACATTACATCGTAAGCTTGACGATTAACCCTTACCCTGACGAGACACCAGGACCTGGCAAAGGTACCTGAACTCTGATCTGGATAAATACATGGGAAAATCCATGCAAAGTTATTCTAAGTTTATAATGAAGTACTCATGTGTAACATTCACTTGTATTAGTATATTACTTTACAAACACGTCTTCAGGGGTAGAGAGATGGTGCCCTGGTTAAGGATGCACATATTGACCTTGCAGAGAACCTGAATTCTATTCTCAGCATCCACATCTAGTAGTTCACAGTTGTCTGTAACTGTGGCTCCAGTATCCCCAACACAATTTTCTGACTTCCAAGGGTCCTGCATTCATATTCATTATACCAAGACACAGAAATACACAGAATTAAAAATAAAATTAATCTGAAAAGGAGATTCTGTGCATATTACACGTGCACATTCCATATTAATACCCATTTTACAGATGACAAGGTTGAAGCTATGATAAAAAAAGGGGGGGGGAATGGGCTCCTCTGCTTGGGCCCAAATGCAAAAGAAATTTGTTCTGGCTTCTGAACTCTTCCATAAGTCCAAGACAGACTATTTTGAAATCTTCATTTTAAAGGTAAATTTAATTTCAATTAATCCAACATTTGTTAAATGTGCTTGAAYGTGGGCTTTCCTTGTAGAATATCTACAAATAAGTCATAAAAATATTTTTGGAACATTATTAACTAGATGAAATAATTTTCTAAGGAGAATTCTTAAGAGCGTGACTGTAAATGAAATATCCAAACTTTTGTCCATTGCCCCTTAACTTACTTAATTGCATAGGTGTGTACAAAGCAAACGATTAAGACTATAACAATACCAAAATGTCATCTTTCTCTTGCAATTCTATTAGAAGACTATAGTCAAGTCACRTCTATCCAAACTCCAGGGCTACTGTTCAGGCTCCARTGTCCCATGCCAGGACTGTTGTTTCCAGTGATGCTGTTCTTTGTTGGAAGCTTGCTCCTTCGCAAGGCAGCATCCCCCCAGAGACCCTACAAAGCAGTCATTACTTAGGACCAAAGAACACTTAGCAGCTGTGAGTGAAATGCCAGCCTGGGTCCAGGGGCCTCCGAAGTGATTTGCAATTACAGAAAACGCTAGGATAAGAACGCTGGTATGAACAGCTTGCAAAATRAGGGTTTTGCAAAATACCATTAAATTGCCACAGGCCAACTGTTCTCAAAATTACGTTCAAWAATTCCGCGATGCCTGCCCAAGCCAGGAAAAATAATCTTCTTATACAAAATGCATGCAATTAATAAAAGATGAACATTTTATATCCCTGCCCTCTGACACTTATTATATTTACCTCCTTTGACTCACACAGTTTCTTTAACACAAATGTCAACACTGTTTGGTCCATC
>BDUI01009001.1:8403-21619 GCA_002335545.1 Apodemus speciosus
TKGGSYWAMYWMCMWTTTTTCAAGATTATTAGAAATGTGGTTAATGACTCTAAATTATTTTCTTAACTTGTGAAATGGTTTTGTGTTATTTGGGTATCAAAATAGAATTTTAAGGAGGTTGAACTTGCAAATAGCCTTTTCACAAAATATATTATTTCAGATTTTGTCTAAAYGGATCTTTTTGTACCTTCTGCTCCAGGCTTCCTATTTGCATGCTGTTGTTGGGGCATTGGTGAACTGACATGTCTTTGTTTTCCAATATGCTGTGCTGATGGTGGATGGTTACTTCTGGCTCTTTTCTATAAACATATGCATACTGGTCCTCTTTTGTTAGCTGTAAATGGCTTGCTTATATTATGTTCTGTATCCAWTGGGACTCTCAKGGATATTTAGTTTATGTTCAGAAAAAAAGTAGCTGAGCCAAATGGCTCTATGAAGCAGGCATTCCTTCCGAAAACCATCTGCAGGAAAGCTTTGGCTCTTGGGGTTATTTCTTTCCCCAGTAACACAATAGTGATTCCTCTGTTATAACTCAGCTATCAACTTCTTCAGCTTGAGGATCTACAGTTAGCACAGCTGCCAGTGATACCAATGAATGGCCTGGACTTTCAGGTGCAGAGGGTTCCTGCAATTTGCATGAATGGGCAAACCTCTTCAGTGCTTTGGTCATTATTGGTGGAGGGTTAGTGTTTCAAAGCTGTTCTTCCTACTGCTACAACATCCTTCGCTATTATATTCAGAAGATCTCATGTTCAAAACCCAAAGGCATTTTATGATAGAATTCAAAGGACATTGAGATACAAAGCAACATGGTGGTTGAAGCTAAGACTCTCCTCCGTCATTTCCACTCACCCATCTGTACAGCCCTATATAGATGGGCTGCTGTGTAGTCTACAGAAGAGACAAATGTACAAAGAAAGCAGTGAAGGCTCAAGAAATAACATTTTCCTAATTGCCTCAATCATCATTATGACAGTTGCAACTACTCCACGGGTTTCTGCCCACACAGAACCGAACCAGGACCGGACCCAGTGGGAGCCAATCCATTCAAACCCAGAAGTACTACTTCAGACAACCACCAGGATGCCTGGTAATGAGTTACACACATATCATTAACAATACTTTCTCCCAAAGTTTATGTTGCTGTGAAGGTCAAACCTTTGGATGAGATGGGAAAATTAATTAATGTTTCATCACAAATTTTTAGTGAACTTTCCACACAGGAGTCATTTATCAACCATACTTCCTGGGCATAAGGTATTTCATGTCACTTTGTTATAAAAATGAATATTTCTGAATCGTTTATGGTACTCTCTCTGACAAAGTGGCTATTCTGGAATAATAAGTAATATCAAAGAAATTTGTACCTGTTCATTTTCTCTTCGGACAGATTAGTGAAATCTCTCAGATTTATTGAGAGTAAGTACTCAGAGATAGTGCTTAGGCATAGGACCAGTAGATAGATAACATGTACTTTAGTGGAAGAAGAGGATTATTAAAGAGTATTTGATTAAAAGTCACAGTGTACTTAACCATCATTGCAACAGATATAGACAGAAACAGCACCAGTACTCATGGAGAAAATCGGATCCAGGAACCACAGCCTCCTTTCAATAACCATGAGTATCAGGATGAAGAGGAGACCCCACATGCTACAAGCACAAGTAAGAAGGATGATGCACTGAAGTTCTGGTACCCAAGTTATCAGAGATGTGGTTTAGCTGCTGGCTACATCTTTGGGGCCTGCATGGTAAATTTATCTGCAGAGCCTGAAAGGGGCCATTTTTAAAAATAAGGAAGAAAGATACCAAGTTTTCAGATTTTTCCAAGAGACAAGAATGCTTGCAAAGTAGATGTGAGATGGTGGTTTTGTGTTAATGGTTCCTAAGGGTTCTGTTTTGGTAGCTGCTGTGTGGTTTTGGAAATGTGTGATGCGAGTGTGCCCTTCAGGTATTTAGTGTGTGATGTGGGAGAAAAGCTTCATGAGTGGGCACATCTTTAGAGTCTTCTTCTATGGAGCTCTGTGATACACTTTCTTTTATTACACTCTTTTCCTTGCTCTTTGGTAGAATGGAACCCCTTCTGTCCTTGGTGAGAAGTCAGCAGTTCCTATGGTCTCTGTTTTAATTCTAAGCTACCCTTCTTTTGTTTAAATGAAGTTGGCAAGTTGGGAAAGGCC
Organism: Apodemus speciosus; assembly: GCA_002335545.1. NCBI lineage: Eukaryota > Metazoa > Chordata > Mammalia > Rodentia > Muridae > Apodemus > Apodemus speciosus. The sequence continues at coordinate 10,583 of BDUI01009001.1, forward strand.
CTGATGTTCCTACTGTTCTTTCTACATATAGACAAATATTTCAAGTTTTTCAGAAAACAATCTCATGTTTCACCAATAGATTGTGAACCTAGGACAAGAAAACAAAGAAAAAAGGGAAAAGTACTCATCTTTCATCTGTATCTCAGAGAAATGCCTAATAATTTGGAATACAACTGATTCTTGAGGTGACATTTTATAGCATTTTTAAAGTTATGACTCAATCACGATTTTTGTATACGTGAATATTCTTTTTTTATTGGATATATTTTTTATTTACATTTCATTTCCCTTTTCCTGGTTCCCTGACCCCCAAAGGTCCCACATATGTCTTTTTCCCTCCCCTTCCCTCCCCCCTTCCCCCATCCTCCCCTTCTCATTTCCCTGTTCTGGTATTCTCCTACACTGATACATTGGGCCTTTCCAGAACCAGGGTCCACTCCTTCCTTCTTGTTGGACATCATTTGGTATGTGGATTGTGTCTTTGGTGTTCCAAGATTCTAGGCTAATATCCACTTATCAGTGAGTGCATACCATGGGTATTCTTTTGAGACTGGGTTACCTCACTTAGTATGATGCTCTCCAACTCCATCCATTTCTCTAAGGATTTCATGAATTCATTGCTTCTAATGGCTGAATAGTACTCCATTGTGTATATATACCACATTTTTTGTATCCATACTTGAACATTCTTAAAGGGAAATGTAAGAAACAGCTACTTAGAAACCAAAGAAAGCCGGGCAGTGGTGGTGCATAACTTTAATCCCAGCACTTGGTGGGCGGATTTCTGAGTTTGAGGCTAGCCTGGTCTACAGAGTGAGTTCTAGGACAGGTAGGGATACACAGAGAAACCCTGTCTTGAAAAAAAGGAAACCAAAGAAACTTAGGATTTCTTGGTTTGATGGATGTGTTCACAGAGAGTCAAGGAAACCATGAGATATGAGGTAGAAAGTCCTGGGCATTGTACTGAATGTCTGACAGACATTGTGAGAAACATCTATTATTTACCCAAGTAAAGTTTATATATGCATAAATATTAAGGATTGGATTAACCAAGAAGTAGACTGTTGAAAAAATAGAGAGGAAGCAGATGTCTCTTAGGAATCAGATCCATTCCAGTCTCCTGTGGGGGTCTATCAGAAATATTATCAATTACTGTAAAACATTTGCTCTTAAGAAGAATGCTAATTAAGAAACTTGGAATTAATGTGTCTAATGTCAAAATATGATGGTTGAGGGGCATCCTTTCTAAGAAACTTTGAGAATCCAGATACAGTTAACAAAAAGAAGTTACCGTCAATATTTGTCAAAAATTCACATGACTTCATCGAGGGGACATTACAACTTCTAGAAGAGTCAGCCCTTATGGAATACAGAGGAAGTCCTCTGTTCCTACTAACACATTCCTCACTCTTCTAAAAATGCCAAGGCATGTTTGGGTACTTGAAGGTTCATTATATTTATATGAGAGATGATAATGTGACTGTAGACATTATGTGTAAGCTTGTGAGCACACATGTGTGCTTAATGACTTAAAATAATAGAAACTAACTTAAGATTTTAAGCCTTTCTCCCTTTGGACAATCAGTTAATTCCCAGAATAGATAGGAAAATATAAAAGCAAAATTAGCATGAGTCCCATTTAAAAACCATATTTGCTATTACAAAGTCACACACATCATTTTCTAAGATAATGAGCTAGAGTGAATTTTGTTAAGACATGAAGTTCATTTGGTTTGGCAATTTATAGGCTTTAGTTTTCTTGATGAATCAGAAATTGGCCATGAGCTGTTACAGATGAAAATGTCAGTGGCTTTCTGACTTTCCCAGGAAGCACCCTGATGGGATTTTATTCCAGTCATCTCGACTTTTAAAAACAATGCTTGAAAGGTTAAGCCTGTCTGATACTGTTATTATTTATATAATTCCCCAACTGGCTAGAATAGGTTTTTCTTCCACTGAATTAACTTTGTTAAGAAGAGATTTTAGCAATTAAAAATGTCCCTAGACAATCACATTGTAGATCAGTGTAGTAACATCCCAGGCTTTCTGAAAGCATGCACGCCAGCCATCTCTGCTGAGTGTTATTACAGGTTATGCAGCCTGTTTGCAAAGGTTTCCTATTACGGTAGTGTTGTGAGTTGTTATATAACATGTTTTCTCCTGCAAAATCACCCAAATACAGAGATTATTCTTCCAACAGAGGCACTGTCAGAATATGTAAAGCCATAGACAATATTAAATCAGGAATAATACTGAGAGTTCTTAATTCATAGGTTAGCATCTAGTCCTGACTTCGTGCTACTCTGGGTACATGATTTTCAGAAAATGAAATGTTTTCCCATCAGAAAAATTAACAGGTTGCATGTTGAAGTTCTAGAATCTACCTTTCAGAATATTAGTAACTGGTTGCTATTATCTTTCTCTCTATATATCTATAGATCTGTGTGTGCGTGTTTGTATGTATGTATGTATGAATTGCCCATCCAACTACCATCTATGTATGTATATATGTATATATCAATCATCTATGTATGCATATATCTATCAACTACTTATTATCATCTATGTATGTATGTGTGAATCATCTATCTGTCATCCATCATCATCTATATATGTATGCATCTATCTAAATATCTATCTATGTATCTATGTATTTATGTATCTATGTATCTATGTATCTATCTATCTATCTTTATCTATCTATCTATCTATCTATCTATCTATCTACCTATCTATCATCTATGTATTTTGTATCTATCATCTATGTAGGTATATTTGTAGTGTCATGTATGTATGTATGCCTAGGTCTGTCTATCTATCTATCTATCTATCTATCTATCTATCTATCTATCTATCTATCTATCTTTCTATTTCTACCTGAATGTAGAAAGGCATATCAAGACATATCAGAGGGTTTGTTAAGACACTGGACAATATGGCTCACCATCATTCTCCTCTCGCCTGGGCAGCTCCTCATAGTACAGCAGAAGAAGCAGCTACCCAGCAGGAGAAGTGGTTTGAGAATGGATGGCAGGGGAAGGAAACCCCTACCCCAAGTGAAGACTCCCATGTGACAGAAGGGACAACTGGTAATGGAGGGTTTCACAATGTGGGTGGAAACTACCTTCTGAGTTCAATGCTGGACACTGAAGATACTGCACCAAAAGACACTGAAGGAAGTGGTCTATTTCTTAATACATCATGTTGACGTAAACACAGATTTAGAATCTAAATGCTCCTAAAAAGCTACCTAGCCGGGCATAGATAGAAGCACACAAAAGAAATAGTCTATACGAGTGTCTTTCATATCCAAATTGATTTATCAGTGAGACAATGACAGAGCTCCTTTTCAATTAAAACCACCTTTCTGCTTTGTAAGAGTCATTCGATGTACAACAAGACTCTGCTTTTTCCTTAGATTTATGTGAAATACTAGTCTTAAAAGAATTTTATCAAAAACCTAGTGTTGGGGGATTAGATCCATGCATTACAACAACAACAAAAAGACACCTATGTGATATCATCAAATCTTTTGTTCTTGCCTGTTTCTTATATATCTCCTCAAATGTACTATTGTTTAATCACATTTACAAATAAGCCATCTTCTCTATTCTGCAACTGTGGGGTTCTGGGAATTAGACTTACATCTTATCACCTCTGAAGGAGGCTGGATGATAACATGTCTCTGCAAGCTCTGGCGCATGTTTCTTTTGTCTGGATGATTAAGCATTGGGATTCACCCTGCTCTGCAAAGTGTGTGAATTCCATGTTATCACTTGGTATCAGTGGGAAATATCTCCATGTTTCCATCTGCAATATAGATGCATAATGTCTTTGCAGTGCATGGCAACTTATAAACGAATCACTAGTAGAACAGCAGGTTTGGTGACTGGCTCCCTGGTGCATTTATTTCTAAGGGATTCTATTATAATCTTTCTTCCTGTACTTCTACAGTGGCACAGAATGGAACAGAGGCATAGACTGTGTGCCTACATGCCATTTGCCACTGTTAGAAGACAGAGCTTCTCCATCTGTGCCTTTGTGATGAGTACCACTTTCATGCTCATCACTTGGGAAGCTATGACCTTATGTCTTCTATATATCACCACCAAATCATTGTGCATATCACTGTGGGATGTGCTTGTCTCAGAGTGACATCATGCACTTGAGCTCTTACACCTCCTTCTTTAGGAGACTGTGACGGCATGTGTCTAGAATCACGGCATCTTCCCTTGATGCCTATAACTCATCCTCTATCCATCACAGCACTTGTGAATGCTATGATTTCTCCAGCTCACATGCTGGTGACCAAGAAAACAAGCATAAATGAAGTCAAACCTGGGAAACATCCTAAACTGATGCAGCTCCTTGTCCTCAGTACTAGAAAGCTATTTCTAATATTATCTCTAGGGTATAAAGTCTTTTTTTTTTTATTTTTTAGAAGTAAGCTTAGCCGGGTGGTGGTGGCACACGCCTGTAATCCCAGCACTCTGGGAGGCAGAGGCAGGCGGATTTCTGAGTTTGAGGCCAGCCTGGTCTACAGAGTGAGTTCCAGGACAGCCAGGGCTATACCGAGAAACCCTGTCTCGAAAAAACACAAAACACAAAAAACAAAACAAAAAAAGAAAAAAGAAAAAAGGAAGTAAGCTTATATATCACTGACCAAATGCCAATTAACATTTTGACAATTGTTTGAACTGCATGGTCACAGCAGCCTCAGCCCACAACAACCATCCAAGTCAAAGAATAACAACACAGAGTCAAGAGGATGTGTCCTGGACAGATTTCTTCGACCCGATCTCACACCCAATGGGACAAGGTCATCAAACAGAAAGCAAGGGTAATAGTCTCTGAGAATTTTTAATGTATCATGTTTCTTATAATCAACTAAGTGCCTTTTCCCTTTGAAATGTGCCATTGATTTTTTAGTTCAGTCTACTTTCATAAGCATCTTCATGTGTCTTCAACAATAAGTTTGTTGATACAAGTTGGTAAGGACTGGATATGTGCATCTGTGCACACGCAAAGTTCTATTTGGAGAGTGAAGAATTTGGCAGGAAGATTAAAAGACAGTTAATCTTAGGCTGACAAGAGTAGAAGTTATTTCTCCTAAGGGAGAGGTGGGTTATTTCTTACTTTAAGATGGTCTTACTACATAGCCCAAGCTGGTCTTCAATTCTTGATGATCCTCCTCCCTCAGTCTCCTGAGTGCTAGGATTGCATATACTGTCATGCCTTTGAAGTCCAAAGATTTTAAAATAAACAACAAATAATGGATTTAGTGACTGTCTCCATTATAGATTCAAAGATAAATTTTGTTTTTGGTAGAGAAATCTAAAACTGGCTAAACAAGTTGGTGAGTAGTTAACGTAAATAAAGAACTTAATGACTCAGAAAATGTTAAAGCTACTTCTTGCCTGGTTTAGAGATAATGTGATATTGAAGGATTTAGGATTTAGACCATTTGTGGCCCTTCTTGAGTGGCTGTGAATTTAGTGAATAGACAACTCATACACAAGACAAGCACAATTAAGCAATTTAAAAAGAGCAAAAAAAATATGATTTGAAGTTTTGTAAGAAAGAAAGGTTGTAAATTATTTCACTATTTTTTTATATTTAAGAGCAAATTTCCTTTATTGTCACAGCAGCAGCCTGTTTGACAGAAATATCAAGAATTGATAGCCTCTGCTCTCTCAGTATTCAAAATGGAAGACTGTTTCTACTACACTCATGAGTAGAGTCATTTGTTGTTTTGTTTGTTTATTTATTTTTTAAAAATATCCTTATCACAGAAATGTAACATTCCAAAAATAACCAATCGAGGGGTGCATTTTTTCAGAGAAGTTTCCCTTAGATGTATTTTCTGGATAAGTTGCCAGCCTTGTGCTCTACAGGTATTTGAATTGAAATAATCCTAATAGTTCAGTGAATATATCTCCATATTAGATAGCTACACTTCCTGTTGTCTCCACCTGTTTCTGTGTTTCTTTTGTGAAACAAAAGCAAAGAGACAAAAAGGGAGACAAGGGAAGCCACTGTTTGAAAACTTTTTATTGCTGTTGTTTTGCTTTGTTTGGCCTGGTGAGCAGGACATGACAAAATGATGCCTGTGTGTGTTATTCGTCTCCATGTATCTGACTGTACTTGTCTATCTTAGAAGAAGCAAGTCACACATGGGTCATGTTTCTACCCCTTTGCAAAGACCGTAATCCCCATTGTATGCTCATGTAACTTCCTTTCAGACTAAGCAAAACAAACCAACAAATAAACGTGATAGCTTTCATCTAACTCTGCCCGGGAATGAAAACCACATATATCCTGTTATATTCTTGAAGAAACAATAATATAACCTAATTCAGGACATGTGAACCTGTTCTTTCCTCTCGCCAGGTGGAATATAAACATTGCTTGCCTATATGACATAAATGACCCTCGGGTCATTTCCCAGCATAAGGAATATGGCAATAACATCAATTTGATTCCTTTAGATACAGACTCCAGTCATAGTACAACCATTCAGCCTACTGCCGCTCCAAATACCCATTTGGTGGAAGACTTGGACAGGACAGGATCACTTTCAGTGACAACTCGTAAGGATAATGACACACAGCTCCTTTGTTGACCTGTCTTTCTACTTCCCATCTGGTCGAGATGTTGCATTTGCTGGTGGAATGGTGGCAGTCTTTGTTAGGTGGCTTAGCTCAGCCCGGGTCTAAATCTGTTTTCATTGTCAGCCTTTTTGGTAATCTTCTAACCCAAATTTGTTTTCATCCATGGTCCACTCCACAGTCAATGACATTTTATTAACAAAAGGATATGGAAATGTCATTCATCTCCATTTTCCATTTCTAACTATTCATGTGACACTAAAGACCACCACTTGTAGAGTGGTGTCTATGTTTTAACTGACTCTTTTTTTATTCCCACCTTTCTTTCAGGCCAGGCAGAAGAAATATTGTTTTTATGATTGTATAAAGACATATAAGGGCCAGATCATTATAGTGAATAGGGAAATCACATTTAGCTTTCAGAGAAGGGGCAAGGCATGTTGATAATTGACCAAGGTGGCAGAGTCCCTGGAATCAAAAAGAACCATTTGCTAACATCTTTTTCTACCACTAAACATCTATTAGGAAGAAATGTGAAAATTTTAGTACCCTTAATTTTCAACATATTTATAAGGATAGGTCAAGGATCAACCTAAAGCCATTCATAAATTCTTGGCAGAATATCAAAGAAATCCCAAATTAAGAAGACCTTATTTCACTGCTCGATACACTTAATGGGCAGAGCCCTTTATAGGACCCCTTTAGACATAGGAAAAAAGCCAGCAGGCATGTGTTGATTGTCATCAATGTAAATAGCACCGTGTTAGGCATCAAAGGAGACATAAAGAAGCCTATAAATAGCCCTTGTCAATGCACGACTTGTATTTCCATTTTGTGTTACTGTTGGCTTTTTTTTTTCTGATGTTGCCTTTGGGGTTTAGTGAATGTCTCATCCTGGTTGTATTTGTTTGGTGGTGGACATGGCTGATGGGTGTGTTTCATGGGGCTTTTGCACCTGCACCTCAGAGGTCAGTGCCTTTCTTGGAAGAACACAAAAGAAAAGAACTCAGAACAGTCAAAGTGATTTCAGATATGGGCAATGATTCAATCTCAGTTTGATGCAAATCACTGAAGGCCCTGTGTGTGCCCAGGCGAGCATTTCCTCGGTGCAGTGAAGAGAAACCCTGCTACAGGGGAGACCACGGCCCTACTAAAAAAAGTAGTAATTCAAATGCAATGCTCTCTACAAGTGAATCATGTATTTCCTTATAAAGTTACTCTGAGTTCACTGATAGAGATGAGCTTTWTCTTTTGTGTTCACAGGCACTACATAGCAATATTTTCCTTATASTCTAACATCTAGGCAATCTTTATGGTTAAGGGAAAACTGAAATTACGGCACCGCTTTCCATGGTCTCTGTGATCTTTCTTTCTGGGATCCAYGCTGCAGCTGGGTCAAGGTAGTCCAGGGAGGGCAATGTTTTGGCCTGAGCTTCAGATTGGAACTTCACTGAGAGGCAAAGAAGTTAGCTAGGGACAAATTATAATTGTTCTGTACCTTTGTATTAATCAGCAGATGATGAAAGGCACAAATATCATTCTCCCATTGTGTCTGTCCATCAGATATTCTATAACTAGATTGTCCGTGTAAGTCCATGTGTTATGGTTTCTAATTAACAATGGCTTCATCCCTCATTGAAACAGCACAGAGCCATTCTCAGAACTTCTCTACATTACAAGGAGAGCTGGAAGAAGACGAAGACCATACAACAACTTCTATTCTGCCATCTAGCAGTAAGGATCATAAAGTCCAACTGGCTTTTAAGCAGAAATCAAGACGTTATGGGTACTTTGTGGTATCTTTGGTGGTGGTACTTTTGTAGTATCTTTGGTGATGGTGTTTTGTGGCATCTTTTGTAGTGGTGCTTTGTAGGCTTTTTGGTGATGGTACTTTTGTGGCATGTTTGGTGGAGGTACATTTGTTGCCTGTTTTTATACATTATTTTTGATCAAAAGGTGTGTCTGGTGGTAGTTGCTGAGTTTTCTGCTTTATAGACCCTTTAGAAGCCATTGTACATTAGGTACAAACTTTTCTGCTGAATTTTAAAGGTATTAGATTAGTAACTTGATTTAATAATGATTTTTTTCTGTAAGATTTCTTTGTTCTCCATTCAACTAATATTTCTGATTTGTCTTCTGGACCAAAGCTCTGTGGTATTGGTGCGAAGAATGCCCTACTAACACAGAAAAGAAAATTTAAGTCAGTAGACTCAGGTCTTTTGGATCTTGAGCTTATAATTCTAGTTGCAGGCAGAATGGTTTCATCTTGACATCCAATGGTTTGTTTTTACCCCTTCCTCAGAGGTGGATCCAATTGAGACAAAAAGATCAAAATTCTGTAGTACCTGAGGCGATTTCAATGTCACAATGGAATAACCACATACTCTTGATGACTCAGACAAGTTTTGTAACAGGTGCCTCTTCTGTGTAGTAAGTAGTCACCGAAATCTCTTCTGTTGAGTGCTGTCTGCCTGGTGTCTTGCAAAACATTGTTTTCGTTCAGCACCATTTGCTTTTGGTCTTGAAGAACAAATAGAAAGATGTCTTGGCAACTTTACCTTCTGAAGACAAGCACATGGTGGGTGGTAACCTTACAGGTGTGGGCTTATCATTGACTCCACCTCCACGCAGCTAAGAGTGGTGGTAAAGATGGAAGAAGAGGTGGAAGTCTTCCCAGAGATACAACTACTTCACTAGAAGGCTACACACCTCATTACCCAGACACAATGGAAAACAGGACTCTCTTCCCAGTGACCCCTGCTCAGACTGAGGTCTTTGGAGAAACTGAAGTGACTGTTGCTACTGACTCCAACTTTAATGTTGATGGCTCCTTACCAGGTAATTTAGCCATTTGTCATCTGACTTGCTTCTCTGGAGAAACAATATATTTTTTCTGTTGTAGGGGATATTTTCTGTGCAGGCTGTGATTAGATTACTTTGTGCCGTGGGGRTGGTTTTCATCATTGGTCAACAATTATAGTGTCAGCAAACTTGGATTTATTTGAGATTAAATAATGCCTCCATTTCCTGGTGTAACATCCTTTTGGGTGTGTGTGTGTGACTTTGTTCATATGGTAGATTTTCTTGCTTTGTCTTTTCTTTGTTTTTACCCCTTCCTCAGAGGTGGATCTGTTATATATTAACTTGAATTGTGTTAAATTGATATTTTGATGGATGGAAATATTTGAATATTAGCAATTTTATTTGATTCAGATAATATATTCTGCCTATTTAGCAGTGCTTTACTACACATTCAAATCTTTGCTCTGAAATTACCTTAAATTGGTGATGGACTGATTTGTTTTAATTTTGGTGATGGGTTGGTATATAAACCTTTTCTACTTGTGGTGTGCTCCAAAGTTTATGGTTTACTCTTAATAAACTGAGACCCTCATTTTTATTATAATAGTAAATATATGACTTACTCAATTAAGTCTGACATGGACCCAGAGGGAAAGTCTGGGTCATGTAAGCAATCCTCTCCACTTCTCTTCTTTATTTCTTTGTGTTAAGAAACTAATACTATAGAAAGGGAAATTGGAAAGGGATTTCTGTGGCTAAGAAACTAGCCACCTCCTCACGCTAGTGCCTGTAATCTGGGTACCTCTTACGATTCAATCACTGACACAGTAAAGATGAATACATTTAAATATAAATATGTACGCACATGCACATATACCTAATTTGTAGAAAGACCTTACCTCCTCCACTCTCCCAAAAGACAAGTAAAAAAATGATCTCATGGGAATCCCATATGCAAAGCAAAACATCAAACATTCTGATTGATGGAGGGAGGGAAAGTCCAGGGTGTTATGTGTTTGGTGCATTCCCTCTGGCTTCCTACTCTAGGGCTTCAAGAATGGAGCTTTTAAAAACAGTAACTTCAGAAGTATTGAGAAAACCAAACCCCCTTACACTCTGAAGGCTTTTGATTATTGTCCTTATTAATAATCTTCTTTTCCTCATTAAAATTTCCAAGTGCTGTTGTTAGATTCATGCTGAGTGAGTCAAAGGAGTGCCACAAACGTTCTCATCCTAAAAAGGCCTGTCATGCTACTTAATGGATTTGTATTTAAAATGACAATCTTAGAAATAGTTTCTTAGGTGGTTTGCAGAGTCTACTTGCTAGCAAATAARACACTTTCTACCAAAATTAGTATTCCTCTGAGCTGATCCCATCTATCAATGTAAGAAAGGCAATGGTGCCGAGGGGCATCCTTCAGTTCTTTGTGAATTCAGTGATTAATAAATGGTCTGATTCTCATCCTCTGTTTTAATCCAGAAGAATCGCAGAGTGTATTTTTTGAACATAAATATTTCTGTGTGCTGAACATAAAGCACTGAAACATGCAATGGCAGCTGCGGCGATGGGCCTGGAGCAGGCAATGGCAGCTGCGGCGATGGGCCTGGAGCAGGCAATGGCTTTGGA